>PVKY010001959.1:0-28388 GCA_004027775.1 Bradypus variegatus | reverse complement strand
AACTGCTCCACTCTGTGCCTCGGGTCACTGTGCTTTTCTGCCCAGCAAGTGGTGCCTGTTAGCCTATAATTCTTGACTGGTGTGAGGAGGTATGGCCGTGTTCCCCCAGGCTCTGGGGTCTGGTTCTCACAGTTTTTATTTTTATAATTAGGGGCCTAAACCATTTTCTTTTGCCCTGGGTAAATTCTATCTTCCAATGAAACTCAAGCTGGCCAAGGGCTGGGAGTGGATGTGTGAAGTGAGTTGGGATTCCCAGGCTGAGTCCTGGCTCTGCCTGTCTTCCAGCTGTAAAGCTATTTCATTTCACCTCTCTGAGCCTCAGCTTCCCATCTGTCAGAGGGCCGATACTGCCTGGGATGGTTACTGAGTCTGAAATGAAACTCAGAGTGTGCAAAACATGTGGAAGTGCCATGGTGCAACATAAATGTAGGGGGATGTTGCAGCTCGGCTTCTTTTACTCCTACTTAGTGCCATCCCAGGATGGGTGACTGATGGACCCTAGACTCCATTTGGTAAGGATTTGGCCCTTGTCCTCAAAATGGATTGGGAAAGCTCGACCCCAAAGCTGGAGCAGATGCTCAAGGAAAGCTTTTTGCATGAATGAATGAATGACTGAATACATGAAGAGGCTCCCATCTCTGCAGGTTTTGAGGCATAAGTCAGCTGACCCCAAACTGGGAGCTTGAATGCCAACTGGGGGTCAAATGTCAGACCCAGGATGTTGGAATGACCTTTGAGGTGAGTTCCTGTTGTAGATCCTTTCTAGGTTCTGGACTTGAGCAGAGTTCTAACCCCCTTCCAAGAGCCCCTCATCACTCCCTATGGAAGGGAGGACATCCTTCAGGAGGCCAAGGGTGTGTGTGTGTTGGGGGAGCACTGCCAGCTCCTGTGGGTCAGCCTGGAAGGCTTCCTGGAGGAGTCAGAGTGGAATACCAATGTGGGAGCCACAGGGCGGGCCCCTGGTCCCAGCCATCATAGGCTTGTGGTGACTAGCATGCATCTGCCCTCTGCTTGCCCCATCAGCCCAACCCATGACTCTGGGGGGCAGGACGGAGGGCCGTGGGGGCAGAGGGACTCCGGCCCAGGTGTGCATGGGGATTCCTGAGCCTGCAGGTTTCAGTTCTTGCTGACTCACCTGGGCAATGTCTTGGGAAGCTGGAGCTTTCTAGATATGGTTCTGACGCTGGCCAATTCTCATCTCTCAGAACCTGTTTCCTCCCCTGCAAAATGAGTGGTTAGCAAAGTTGACCAGCCAGGCCTGCCAGCAGTAGGTTCTGGGTGGGGATCTTCTGGGAGCTACCTGGTCAGTGCAGCCCAAGGCTACCCTGGGACCTTGTACCTCTCGTGAGCTCAGATGATAGGTTCCAAGAGCAGTGGTGTTGTGCGGGGTGGTGAGTGGGTGGGGGGGTCTTCTGTCTCTGTAGCTGCCACTCCTTGGAGGGCCTTCTGGGGCTGGAAAGTACCCCCGACCCAGCAAATTTCACTTCTTCGCATCTGTTCCTTCCTCAGGTTCCCCTGCCCCATTTTGTCCCCTGGGTGTTACATTCCACAGTGGAAAGCGATCCCTCATTCAAATCCTGTGAGTTAGGAAGAGAAGACGGGGCTTCCTGGGAATGCTCACGGAGCCCATTCCCACAGGGGCCCCTCTGCCTCCTGCCAAAGGCTGGGTGGAGATGATCCTGGTGCACCCCAGCTTGAGGGACCAGCAGGGTTGGGAGACTGGTCAGCCCTTCCCTCCCTCCCTGGGGCCAGCGACTGGGGAGTGGGGGTGAACCATGTGGAGGAGCCACTGGTGGGTCTTCTCAGGAGGTGGCTAGAGGCTGGGCCCTGGGGTCTCCAGATGCCTGGGCTCCCCTGCCCCCTCACTTCTACCCTGACTCCCTCTCCCAGGAACGCAGCTCCCCCAGCTCCCACCCCACCCCTCCTAAGCTGGGGATTTCCGCAGGCTGAGCCAACCACCTGACCCTAATTATGGCGCCTTCATCCTGTTGGGGTTAAGCTCTCTGTGGCCTTTCCTGCCCCCACCCCAGAGGCCAGTCCTGGGGTCAGGGACTCAGGAGGCTCAAGCGTGCTGGGCCCTCTGCAGCCAGCCAGTGTTGTGCCCAGTGTCCCCGGGGGGTGGGGAAGGGGCAGAGGCAGCTGGCCCTGGGGGTCTGGGTAGACAGGCTAAGATCTCCAGGGAATGCTGGGGGAGGGAGAGCCCTCAGAACATGGGAGAGCCCTGGGAGCAGACCTCTAGAGGGCAGGGGAGTCTGAAGAAGGGAAACTCCCAGAGGGCCCCTGGTGAGGAGAGGCTTTCTTTGTTGGTAGAATCTCATGGGATGGAATCCTTGGAAAAACCATCTAGAACAGTGGTTCTCAACACTGGCTGCATGTAGAATCACCTAAAAAGATAAAAAAAAAATACCTATGTGTCAGGCCCATCACTACTGACTTTGATTTCATTCGTCAGGGCTGGGGTGAGCATGGATTGGTATTTAAAAAATTCCCTGCTGGTGAATCTCACCTACAGCCAGCTTGAGACTCGTTGCTTCTTTCCAGTACCACCCTGGGTGAGGAGACTGAGGATCGGCCAGCAGAAGGCCCTGGAGGGGCGATTACAACTCTAGTTGGGGCAAGGCTGGGTCAGAACATGGGGCTTCTGACCCCGAGGCTGTCCCCTAGAGGCTCGCCCTGTACATGGAGCTCTGGAGCATCTTATCATTCGGGCACTTAGTAAGTTGCTCTGCCTTGGTTTCCTCATTGTGACAGGAGGCCCTCGTGATGAGGATAAAGAAGATGATGCCTACCCATTGCCCAGCAGTACCTAGGGGGAGTGGTGGCCACTGTCCTGTTCTTTGCCTGGGGTCAGGGCTGCAGGGTCCGGGCAGAGCCTCTGTGATCATCTGGCCCATCAGGCAGGGGCGGCCCGTACAGCTAGAGCTGCACTGGGGAGTGACGAGTGGCCACCCTGGAGTCTTTCTGGACTCTGAAAGGGAGGTGCAGGGAAAGTACTGGAAAGAATGGCTCCCTCATGTACCCAACACTCTCCCTGGTGATGGGGCTGTCACTGGTCCAGGCTCTGCAGCTACAGAAATGGCCACCAGGTGTCACCCTCTGCTCATGCTTGTAGCTCAGGCAGCGCAGAAAGGGAAAGGAGCTGCCTGGAGAAAGGGGTGGTGGTGGAGGAGCCTCCTCCAGGGAGTGGGTGACTTTGAAGAAGCCTGAGGCTGTGGGGTAGCAGCATAATTTCTACACGAAGGTGCTCTGCAAAGGCTTATATGTCTGCTTTCAGAATTCAACTTCCCTTGGGACATAAAATCAACAGATTATTTGTAAGGCACCTGCTGCATACAGGGAACTAAGAACCCTACTGAACACACCTACTAGATGTCAAACGTTGAACACACAGTAGGCCACTCAATGGTCACAACAAACCTTTATGGTAAGGATGATTATTAGCCTATTATAGACGAGGAAACCGAGGCTCATACCGCTTATGTGTCATGCCCAAGGTCAGCCAGCTGGGCAAGGATTGAGGTCTGTCTGGAGCCTAAATTATCTTTCCTACACCAGATTCCAGAGAGTTCTAAGACAGGAAACATGCAATGGACTTCCTTCCAGGTTGGGAGAGGATATGGCAGGTGGCAACCCTGCCTGGCTCTGCTACTCAGGGGCCAGTGAGTAGCTCCGACAGGACAGCCTGCCAGAGGGCAAAAAAGTGGGGGGGGGGGCAGAGCTTAACTCTCTGGAGAGGGTGGAAGTGGGATTTGTGCTGGGTCCTGGGTGTTGGCGCGGTCAGGCTCTCTCTACTTGCCCATGTCCTCCTCTGAACAAAGTCCCCACCCCAGAGTTATTTCAGTTTCCTCACCTGTCAGTTCAAGGTGTGGATTTTGTTCATTCAACACTCTGTCCCTGCCCCCATCAGGCTCTTGGCTAAACAAGTTTCAGGACAGATAATAAGATGGACAAGATAAGCCATTTCCTTCCCCTCCCCACCTGCAACTGCCCTACCTTATGTCTAGACCAGCGGCTTCTAAAATATTTTTGATCATGCACTCTTAGCAATAAAAAAATTGTTGAGCGTGCACCTGTAATGAATATATTTTAATATTGTTTATCTAGTAAAACACATTACGCCAAATGCAAAAAGGATGAGATGAAAAGTAAATAGATGTTCTAATACTTTCTTCCTGCTCCAGAGATGGGAGGGTAGAATCAGTCCAACCCTACTCAGGATGTACGCATGCTCAGTGTTCCAGAACATTCTTGCCCACCCCTCCCTGCCCTAGCAATGGAAGGGAGAAACTCCAGGTCCAGCAATTGAGAGTGTGGGCAGACAGGAAGCAAAAACAGGCCCAACTCTGGGGAGGGACCCAGTTGACCCTGATGTGATTACTTTTTATACTGACCCAGGACATACAGAACTAGCATATCATGTAACCAGGTAATACCTGTTTTAAGTACTTTAGGCAATTCTAGTCCATTTTCAACAGTTTAACACCCCCGCCCCAGGAAGTTGGGGAGCACTCCCCCAAACAGGACAGGAAGGACAGAGCCCTGCCTGTGAGGCACTTTGGTGCCCCCCCGCCCAGGCTTCATCCCCAGTGACCCCTGCTGGTTTGGAGGCCCCTGTGGCCCCCTTTCCTGGGCCGGTTCATGCAGGGACCAGTACCTGGGGGCCTCCATAAGTACTGAGAGGAGAGGCAAGAGGCCACACTTCTCTTAGTGAAGTGTCAGGAGAGGACCCTTCCCCCCCATCCTGGCACCATGCTGGAGAAGGACAGAATGGCTTGTGAAGGCATCTGCCTGTCCCCGAGAGTGGCTGCCAGGACCGCAGCCATGATGGCTAGCCCGGTGTGGGTGCCTTTGTGTGCTGTGACTGGTGTCTGTGTCTGCAGTCACTGGGCACTTGTTCTGTGAGGGCCAGGGGTGTGGGGGTGGGAGCACAGCCTGCGGCTAGGCACATACGTGAGGCCGGGCACGAACGTCCACAGGCTCTCACCCACCAGCTCCACTCCTGCCAGGTACAACCAGCTGTCACCCACCGCCCGCCGCCCACCTCCTCTCTTTGCCAGGCCTGGGGCAAATAACTTGGAGGGCGCCTCCCCTCTCTTGGACCTACCAGGGCGGACCAACTCATTTGGGGCAAAGGCAGGGCTCCCTGGTTGATGGGTGCTCTGCTAAATCCCCTCCCCCAACTCTTCACTAGAGGGATGGGGGCGAGGCAAGGGGGTGGGCGTGGGCCAGAGACATGCCCCTTTCCTCTCCCAGACTTAATGGGTAGAGGGGCCTGAAGGGGCAGGGCCATGGTGGGGGTGGGAGTTTTCTGCTTGGGGCCAGGAAATGATTTCCATGCAAATGAGATGCAAACTCTCTAATGAGTTTGTAATTAGGAGACGAGAGCTGCCAGGCCCGGGCAGTGCCTGCAGGTTTTATGAATGGGCCGGCGACGGGGGAAGGGGGAGGCGCGTCGGCCCGCCCCCACATTTCCCTGCCGCGGCGCCCGCGACATGCCGCGCCGCACGTTGCTGCCTCCCGGCCCCGCCGCGACCTGGCTCGCCGCCAGCGGGTCAGCTGCTCCCGGTCGGCGCGGGAGGCTGCCGGCCAGAGTCCCCGCCACGCCGTCGGCCAGCGACGCTCTGGGGCCGGCGACACGCCCCCTGCCGTCCCGGGGCCCGAGAGGAGCTCTGTTCTCTGGCGCCCCTCTTTCTGGTAATTGGAATGGTTTCCTGCAGCAGCAGGGCGTGAGGCTAGACTCCAGGCCCTGTTTCCTCTCGGATGGGCAGCTCTGGGAGGTCCCTGACCACTGGCCGAGCATGGGGCCCCACGTTGGGGGCAATGGAAGTATAGGAGAGAGGGGAGGGGCTAGTTCTTATCTCAGAGGCCCCTGTGCCTCCCCAAGCCCCTTCTCATGCAGTTTCCACCTGCCTAACCTCAAAATGCCTGTCTCCACCTCCCCAGGGGTCCACACCAGCCTGCCACACTAGTCTGCTGTGGGCCTTGCTCTGACCTGGGGCGGCAGAGAGGGTCTCCAGCGTTGCATGGGCAGGCTCAGGTCAACTCTCTTCTGGAAAGAGATTGTTCTGGAAAGGTTTTGAGAGTTCCATCCCCCTTAGGCTCCTGCAGCCCCCTCTCCCCTCCCCTACACCATTGCTTTGGAGTAAATTAGCTAATTACCTCTAATTAAAGCATCTTGCTCTCAGTTCCCTCCTGGGCCTTAATCCCCGCCCCTGGGAGTCCTCTCTGCCTGGCTGGGTCAGGGAGGAGGCCTGGCCAGTAAGGTGGAGGTCTGTGATGTGAGGGTGGGAGGTAAGGGGTGGGAAGGAAGGGGAGGGAGGAAGCCCGCTGAGCCATTTCCTTCCCAGGGAGTGGTCCCAGCAGCCAGGCCCTCTGGCTATACTGGGCCGCAGAGCTGAGGTAGTTTCTGGGGACTTAGGCCCTTGCGGGACCCGGTGAGAGCTGGAATCAGGGACTGCCTTTGGAGGTAAGGCTGGGGCAGAAGGGCCTGTGCAGGTGCTGAGGCCCCTCAGGGCAACCTTAGAAGACCCTTCCCAGGAAAAGCAATTTAGGGGGGCAGGTCCTAGAAGCTGCCAGTGCTTGGCGGCACCTGCTGCCTCCCTCACCCAGCAGAGAGGGAGAGACTCCGAATGCCCAGGGCCTGTCCAGTCCTTCCTCCCTTTAACGCTGGCTCCTTCTGCTCCTCGGTAGCCTTGAGGTGCAGGCCTGGCACCAGCACCGCCCTGGCACCGCCCTGGCACCGCCCTGACCCCACGTGCGAGACGTGATGAGAAGCCTGCTTGGCAGAGGGAGGCAGGGTGCTGGATTGTTGACCCAAGTCTACTTTCTGGTGAGCTGGCCTTTTCTGGGACTGAGCAGGGTCATGGCAGGCTGTGACGCTGGCCTCTACCCCACCTTGAGCCCCGCCATGCCAGGGACCTGGGCTTGGGCCATCCTGTGTGTGTGCAGACTGGGGTGGGTGGAGATTTGTTGATGGCAGACTTATCTTGGGGGCCACCTTCTCCCACAGCCGTCAGGAGCCAGGCACCCAACCATGGCCACTCCTTCCAGCCCACCTTTCCAGGAGGCTGACAGGGAGGGCCCCTGGCAGAGCACAGCAGCCATCAGAGTCAGCGGGTGTGTGAGCTGTTCAGGGCAGGGGTCGGGCTCGGCACAAGTAAAGGCCACCCCTGGGGTGTCCTGAGCCCTCACCTGCCAGCTCAGGCCCCCTTCTAGGCCTGCTTAGAAGCTGGCTCAAAACTCCCTACCTCCAGGAAGGCTTTGTCATGCCCCTTGCCCCCTTGTTGGCCCTTTAAGCTCCCAGCTTCTACTCTTGTTTTTCTCACTCTTGTCCCCCTCCCCGGACCATCCATGATCGTATCTGTGGCATTGTGTTCTTTCCTGCACTTCCCAGTGGCCAGGAGAGGGCGCATCCCAAGGCTGAGGCCACCCAGGAGGGAAGAGGCGAATCCACTTCCCTGGGTCCAGCCCCTGTACAGGGCTCTCGGGCCCTGGTGAGTGTGTGTGTGCGTGCGTGTGTGTAGGTGTGTAATGAAGCTGGCTCAGGACACCTTCCTTCCTGGGGATCTACACCCAGCCTGGCAGCAGACAGCTAGGGGTCAGACCTCAGGTGGACCCAGGTGATGAGGTGAAGCCTGGTAGTCCTGGGCAAGAAGGGGAGGATGAGGGGGCTCACCCCTCTCAGCAGCCTGAGTGGGGAAGGGGCACTGGAGGGGTACCAGTTTTCCTACCCTGATCCTGGGGGAAGGCCTCCTGGAAGGAGGGATGGGAGAGACTGCATGGAATAGCTGGTGTCCCACCCTGAAGGAGGGGCTGCTATGAACATCTGGGCCACATCTGGATTCCTGAAGCTGGTCTGTGGGATCTGGGATCCTCCAGAGTTATCTGTTCTGCCTCTTGTGTCCCCTTTCCCTTACCTTTCTGTAGAGCCCCTTACAAACAAACAGGTGTTTGGGGCACAGCCCCACAATGCAGACGAATTCCTGACAATCTAGGAGGGTCCCTCTTGACATTGCTTTGAATGTAGTCCTAGGGGCTGGAGATCCTGGGAAATATATGCTCTGCTGTCCTTTCTGCCCATGCCCCTTCCTCCAGGCCGGGTAGGAGACAGGGGAAGAGGAGTGAGGCTCCTGCACCTCTTAAGGACCCCCATGAAAGACAGAGGGGGGAACGGCTTCCTGCCCCCTCTCCAATTACCCCAAGTGACTTGTTGGGTTGTCTCCCACAAAAGCTTGGGAATGTGTTCTGGATGGGAATTGGGAGGGAGTGACAGAACTGGTTCTTTCTTGAGTCTGGGTTTTGGGGAGGGGGCAACAGGGAGAAAAATCCTCTGGATCGGCTAGGTTTCAGGACGCCCAGGGATGGAGCACGGGGATGGCCGGAATGGTCTTGCAGAAGGGAGCGATGGCGGTGGGAGAAGGGTGTTGCGCCCACCCGGATTCTCCCCCTGATTCCTGCTTCTGGGGGCCCAGCCCCTCTCCCCCGTCACTCCCCCGCCCGGCCCGCCGGGCCCCGCCCCCAGACCTGGGTCCCGCCTCCCCCTCCCCTCCTCTTCCCCCTCCCACTCGGCGCCGCAGCTGCTGCCGACGGACCATTCTGCACGTAGCGAATGGAGGAGACGCACAAGGGAGGCCTCGAGTGCGCGCGCGCGGGAGCTGGTGTCGCGCGGGCGGGGGAGCGGCTGCAGGCGCGCGTGCGTGTGCGACGCCGGCCCCGTGCGCGCGCGGCCGAGCTGCCGAGCGCGCGGCTGCTTTGCGCGCCGGCGTTGAGGATGCTCCGCGGTGGGGTCCCGGTAGCTTCGAGGTCCTCCCAGCACACCACTCTGTTCCCCTTCCCAGCGAACTCCACTACTACCCAGGCACCTTTCTATCTCCAGTCCCAATAACCTAGTCGTTTGCGCAGAGTAGGCGCTTCATGAGGCTTGGACGCGGGAAGCAATTGCTTCGCTCGCACTCCCCATCCTCTGGGTCGCCACCCAGAGTCAGCCAGGTTCTGGGCTGGGGGTCACAGAGGGCTGAAAGCTCTGGTCCCCGAGGGACTGGATTCATGACCGTTTAGTCCCAGCTTTGCTCCTAGGAGCTCTCAGCCCAGAGGCCCTCACCCTCTGTAGGGGTTGGGGGGTTGGGGTTGGGTCGGGAGCCCTATAAGCCCCAGAAAGGGCCTTAAGGAACGGCTGTGAAAGAGAAACAAACGAGTGTCTCTGGCTTTGACCTCTAGTTCCTTTGGGGAATTCCCAAGGGAGTACCTTTCCCTTGTCCCCTCCTTGGGCATCCAGGACAGGGCTGGACTTTGCCCAAGCCACTGGTGAAGGTGTGCTCTGGTAATGCAGCCTCTGTGTCTTGGGATAACCCAAGGAGGGCAGAAAGGAGGTGTCTCCTGCGTCCCAGGGGCAACCTCCCCACTACCTAAGCCCTTAACCTCTGGGGCTGGCAGGTGGGTGGCCTGGGGGCTCCCCTTCTTCCCCTGGGTGGCCCAGGTTGGCCTCTGTCTCACTCCACCCACTGGCTGCTTGTGTCACCTGGCTGTGTGGGCAGTGGGGAAGGCAAGTGTCCTGGCCTTGCAAAGGGTGTGGCTGAATAGGATTGATTGCCTTTTGGACCTCCTGGTGTTGGTAGTGGGAATGTAAATTGCTGAGGGTTCTTTGTCACATACTGAGTCTCAATTTCCTGTATAATGGGAGTATAGGAGTCACCTAGAGGGACTGTAGAGGATTAAAATATAATCTGCATATAACATGCCTCACACTTGGGAGGCAGATGCTCAGAAAGAGGTTGTCTCTTGTTTTTTATTATTGTGTTTGGACTTGCTGAAATGCTGTTGAGCCTTTTTCCTCAGCTGTGTTTGCACAGATAGAGTGAATTCAAATCCCAGAGCTGGCTGCTCCTCAGAATTTGGAGGTGGGTTTTCAGAAAACCATAGCAATCAGTAACTTGTTGTATTTATGTCATCGTCCGAGAATGAACCATTTCATACTAGTTTTCCAGACATGAAGATCCTGAAACCTTAAAAAAAAGATATTTTGGATGGGAATTGCTAGTGGGTATTACACACTTCCCTGCCTTCTTAATCAGAGGTTACAGAACATGTGAGTCTTCATGACTCAGGGGTGTGGTTACATGTATCCATCAATATCCTGGTTGTAATACAGTGAAAATCTGAGGCTCCATTAGTCCCCACACTAAAGGTCCATTCCAAGAAGGCTACATTTTTACAGTTTTTGTGTCTACTTTTAATAGTTCTTCATCAACCTGTTAACTCCCTCCCTATTAGCTGTCACTTCTGCTGCCATCACTTTGGCTGCCTCAAGAAACTTCCTTTTCAACTTGTTCTATTCTGCTATGGGCTGAGAAATCAGAAAATCACATCTGTTAGAAGGTGTGAAAAACAACAAGATCTTTGAACTTGACAAATTATATTAAAGTTCATCGGGAACAATAAGCGTGCAAAAAGAGAGCTTGGAAAATTCTGAAAAGGCAGCATTATAAGGGGCAACTAGAGCTTCTAAAATGTTGTATAAAGCTCTAGTAATAAAACAGTTGGGTACTGGCACAAGAACAGATGGACAGATCAAAGGAACTGAATAGAGTCCAGACACACACCCTTGAACAAATGGAAACTGAGTATATGATAGAGTGACATTTTAGATCAGAGGAGAAAAGATGAATTATTCAATCAAATTGGATGACTGGCTTGCTGTTTAGGAAAACAATAAAACTGAGTCTCCACTTCATTCCTTATTTTGAAATAAATTCCAGATGGATCAAAGATTTTAATGTAAAAATGAGACCATAAAATGACTAGCAGAAAACATTAAGAAGAAATTAAAAATATATATATATTCTTAGATTGGGGAAACTATGACACAAAACATGGGCATCATAAAGGGAAATATTTTTAAAATTGGCTACATAAAAGTTTAATATCCTAAATTTTTTTTTGTTATTTCTTACAAATAACAAATTGGAAGAAAATTACTTCCAGCATGTATGACAGATGAGTTCTTAACAGTCAATAAAGAAAAACAAATAGGAAACTGGGCAAAGCACACAAATAGAAAATGGGATACTAATGGCTAAAAAACAGGTGGAAATGCCCACCCTCAGTCTAAATACAATAAATTAAAATTAGGAAATGATGAAATTCTCTTTTTGCCCATGTGATCGACAACAGATAAAAAGGGCGACTCCGTGAGGTGAAGACACAAGCATTACCCCCCAGCTGGTGGGAGGGTAACCACCCCTGTGGCAATGTGCCTCAGAAGCATTAATGCACAAATCTGTGGCTCAGGGATTCCACATCCAGGAATTGACCCTCGGACACACTGTTGCAGGTATCACAAACATTCAAAGTCTGTGTACAATCTTGTTAATTGCAGTTTTGTTTCCACATTTGAAAAACTGGAAGCCGCCTGAACACTGGGCACGGGTTAAATGCATTATAGGTGTCCAAACACCAGAGTAATATGTAGTGGTTAAGAAGAATGAGGCCAGGCTTTGTGTGTTGATATTCATTGTTAAGTGCAAAAGAAAGTGACAAGACATCACTCAGACAGTGCTACTCAATCAAGGGCTAGCCCCCTGCCGGCACGGGCACCCCACGAGAGCCCCTTAGAAACCCAGAGTCTTGGGCAGTCCCAGACTTAATGAATCAGGAGTCCTGGAGCCAAGGCCTAGCTCATGTTTGAGAAGCACCGGTGAGAGATGTCACTATTTGTGTGAAAACTGGACCTAAACCTGTTGACCCTTCTACCTTGAAAATCTCTGGGATTCACCAGAAACAGCCACCTATGAAACAGCGAGGAGGGGCAGAGGTGGACTTTCGCATATCATTTTATATGCTTCCGAAGTGTTCAGATATTTTACCGTGAGAATATACTATTTTGGTTAAAAAAAAAAAGTAGTTAATAAAAAAGTTACCTGACCAAGAACGTGTGTAAAGTAGAGTTACTGCTTGAAGTCACAGGTTGTGTGTGAGAGCCTTCCTCTTGATGACAGCGGGAAATGGGAGGACTGGGCTCTATGACAACTCTTTCTGCTGCAGAGCCTGGAGGTAGTGAGGCTTGGCATCCCAGACCAGAGGCCACATCCTCTGCCACACAAGGGGAAGCAGACCTAAGAGGCTTGCTGCCTTGAGGGATGGCATGGGCTGACAATAGAAATATATAAGAATGGTTTGGGGGACTTCCTGGAAGACAGAGCCATGCTAGTTTATTGGGGGAGGTTGGGTCATCGTCCTTTCTCTCCCACCTCTGTCAAGACTCTTCGCTGGGTTGGAAAGGGCTGGATTTCCTGTGTTGTCAGATCTCTACAGAGAGTGGCCTGGGGGGGATGGCCCGTATGGGGAGATGGGTGAAAACTGGAGGGACAGAGCATGGGTTTCTTGGGGACAAGTCTGTGCTCAGGCATCTGGCTGGAGCAAGGACTGTACTTGAAAGAGGGATCAAACCAGAGTGGCAGGGGAGTTGAAAGGAGAGGGGGCACTGGATGTGGGAGAACCTGGTCAAGCCGGGCCTAGCGCAGCCAGCTGGCCAGGGCCCACGGGTGAGGATACCTCATGGGCTTCTGCTGGCCCTTCTGCCAGCTGGGGGAGAGGGCTCCTGCACCAGGCCCTGGGGACTTCTCCAGGTGGCCCATTCTGGCCTGGACATGCATGTCTGCCTGTGCCACCCTAGACCCGGAGTCAAGCTTCCAGAAATGAAGCAGGAGGGCTTGTGGCCAAGGAGGGACTCAGAGGTGAGGAGGCCCGGGAGCCAGCTTGGTCAGGCTGAGCGGGCAGGGAAAGGTGAAGAGAAGGGGGAGAGGATCTAGTGAAGGTTCTGAACTTCTGTGGGTTCCATAGCACTAGAGCAGGAAACACTGATAAGGGACCCCAACATTAAGATTCCTGCCAGGATACAACTCCTAGGGACAGCCTAGGCTCTGTACTGAGACTGTCCCCATTCAATCCACTAAATAGCAAGGCCTTTCTGGAAGCTGGAGACCAGTCCCTGACTTCAGTCTGGCTGGGAGGTAGACTTACTGACTTGGGCAGAGTCGGGGCTGACAAGAGGCCTGGTTGGGGCCACAAGGGGTAGGGTGGGGGGTTGGCTAGGCTTTTCTGGGGCTGGATCTGTAGCAGTCATAGGCCTCGGTCTCCCCATCTGTACAGAGGGGTTGATAGCTCAGGGCATTCGTAGCCAAGGCAATGCCCAATTCCCGCTGCTGGCTAGGGTGCCCAGACTCTCCAGTCCTGGCAGCCTGGAGGAAGGTTTTCAGTGGAACAGGGAGGGTCTGAAAGCCTTGGCTTCTGCTGTGGCTGTGCCAACCCCAGTCTCGGCATGGCCCTGTGGTCATTTTGCTGAAAGAGGGGCAGAGTGGAGTGGGGAGAGGGCTGGGGAGAGCCCTGCTCCTGGTACTAAGAAGTGACTAAGTGAGCAGGGAGCCATTCCCAGGCCCGTCCAGCCCGCTTCCTGCTTCCTTCTCTACCAGACGTCTCCACTCCAGGGTGGGGCTGCCCCCCTCCCTGTGACCCACTGGTGTAGGAGGCTCCCCCTCATCTCATCCAGGGGGCTGGAGCTCAGGATAAGGAAGAGGTGATGGGGGTAGACGGCCTGCTTCCTGTGCTGGTTTGGACTGGTGGAGGCGGGAGCTTACAGGGTCTGACCTCCCCAGGCTGCAGACACAGATACCCAGGCTTGTCTCCCCACCTCTGAAGGTGGGGACCTGGGGGACCTGGCCCTCCCTCAGACCTCCCCAGCTGAGGGTTGCTAACTGTGAGATAATGTCAGCTCTCAGTTGGGTCCCTGTCCCACCAAGCCTGGCTGCACACACTCCCTGTTGGGTCCACTCTGCCCAGCCCACCCTGGGCCCTGCTGGACTCAGCCACCCATGGTGATTTAGCATGAAAGACTGAGGCTAGACTGTGGGAGGGACCACCTGCAGAGTGAGTGGGTGAACTGGGGGCAGTCTGCTCACTGAGCAAGCCTCTTATCAGGAGGATAATTGTTTTCCCCGTCTGGAAACCCCCGGATGACAGTGGATGAGTTACCTTTCTGGATACTAAAGAAGATCCAGTTCTGATCCTTGAGGGTGCCCAGCTTGACGGGGGAGACACAGCCTCTGCCCTTGCAGGAAATCACAGTCCGAGGGAGTAGATGCAGCCCTTGTCCTCAGGGAGCTCCCATTTGATGGGAAAGTGCCATGAGCTCTCCACTTCCTTCTTCCCTTCAGTGTCCTTTTTCCTCCCCAGTCCCCTCCTCTGCTCTCCTGGATGTCTCCTGCCCTGGGTAGGAACTGGAGGGAGGGGGAACCTCGGGAACTCCTGGCTTGCTCTGCTGCCTCCCGCGGCTGATGCCCAGCTTGTTCACAATCCCTGCATAGAGTCATGGGTGACTCAGGGGTGACCTGGACCCCACACAAGCAGTGGCTGCGTGAGAGGCATCGTGAGGGCCAGGGGAAGGGAAAGAAGGGGCTCCTGCTCCATCTCGGCCGCAGCCGCTCCCGCCCGTGTGCGCTGCAGGCGCGCATGCGCCTGGGGGAGCATGTGCAGCCCACGTGCGGACAAGCATGTCCCGCTGCACGGCAAACACGTGGAGCCCGGGTGAATCACGGAGCAGGAGGTGGATGTCTGGAAGCCAGATGTGGCCCAGCTGTTTGGGGCAGCGAACCCAGCCACCCCCAGACCAGATATGGTGGCAACTTCTGTCTCCCCCACCCTGTCCCTTCTGGAAAGACCCTCTGCCCCAAGCTGGTGCCCAGGAGCTGGAGGCTGAGCCTGACTGAGGGTTCCCTCTCTTTACTATGAGGTGTTCTCTCCTCCCATCAGACTGGGGGGTCCCTGAGAGGGCAAAACAGAGGGCACACATCCACACGTGCACATAGCAGGCACACCCACCCCTCAGAACGGGGGCTCCTTGAGGGCAGAGGCCACATCTCCCTCATCCCCTCAAGCTCCCTGAGAGCAGGAACTAAGTCTCTCCGGTCAGACTGGAGGCTCCCTGATGCAGGGGCTCTGCCTCCCTCACCAGATTAGAGTGTTGTGAGCAGTCAGGAAGGGGGTCAACATGGAGATGCAGGGTCCTCTCAAGCCTAAGTGCCCCCCCAGACCCCAAGGTGGGCTCCCTGAGAGCAGAGTCTGAGTCTTCGCTACCACACTGATTTCTTTTCAGGAGGAAGTTAAAATTTCCCTCTCAGACTGGGAGTTCCCTGAAGGCAGATCCCTTCTCTACCCTCAGGCAGGAGCTCCCTGAAGTCAGGAGCTATGTCCTCCCTGAGACTGGGAGTCACTGAGGGCAAAAGCTGTGCGTGTCTCCCGTTCAGCTGGGGATCTCTGTGAGGCAGAAGCTGAAACTCCTCCATAAGACTCGGGTCCCTCTGAGGGCAGGGGCTGTGCCTCCCCCTCTGGCTCCTTCCTCCAGCATCCCTGGACGTAAGGTCTTCTGCTCCTCTCTTCCACATCCTGTTTGTCCACCTCCCTGTGGGGGAGGAAAACTCTGGGTTTCCTGTGTCTCCCGTGGGCCCTCCTAGGGTCACTTCACTCTCAATGGCTGGGAAGACAGCAGGTCCCCAGCATCTTCCGCACGGCTGCTGATTCAGCCCCCTCATCCTTTCTTCCCCTGCCCCGGCAGCCTCAAGCCCCCACCATGGTGGGGAAGTCCCTTTGCCTCCTTCTTTCTCCATGTCTGTCTTCGGTGTCCCCCAGGCAGCCTCTTCCCTGCCCCCCACTGCACTGTCCTAATCCACTAGCAGGGTCACAAGGCAGTCTCTTACGGGTGCAGGTGTCACAAACCCTGCTTCCTTTTATCTTCACAAGACTCCTGAGGGGGCCGTGAGGGCTACATGTGTGGAATGTGATCTCCACTTGACAAGCAAGGAAACTAGGGCCCAGAGAGGGTAAAGAACCTGCTCAGGAGCACACAGCTCCTGGGTAGCAGCTCAGGGGCTGGGTCCCGGGGTCCAGATCTCCTAGCGTAAGGCCTGCCTGTGCACATGTATATGCACAGAGCAGGCAGGGACTCATCGGCCCTGCCATCCCGCAGCTGCTCGTAGTCTTCCTGGGGAGAGGGGAGGGACACACGGAGAGCCCACTGCCTGTGGAGGGCCAAATGACAGTGTCTGGGCTGGGCAAGCGATGCCACCAGGCTCCCTGGCTGGGCATACCCACAGCTTGAAGCAGAACACCTAGTATCAAGGAATGGAGCTGCTCTGTGCGTGGACTGAGGGACTGGAGGCTGGGACGGCAGGCTTCAGTCAACCAGAAGGGGACATTCTAGTCATGTGGTAGAAGGACACACTGAGCTCAGACAGGCAAAGTAGCAGCCATGGAGCTGCGTCTGCAATGTGTGACCCATGCTGCTGTATGTCCTGCCACACCACTATGCCCATTTCACAGGTGAGGAAACACTGGCCCATAGAGAGACTTCTCTGGCCCTAGAGGACACTATGGCAGACTCCAGAGCCATCATTCCTCTGCCGAAGGAAGCTGACATTGCCCAGTCCTATCCCTGCTTCCGCTGCATTCTGTGGGGGGGTGCTTTGGCTCTTGAGTCAGCCTGCCTGGGTTTGAATCCTGTCTGTGTCCCTGCTGGCTGTGCAGTTGTGGGTAAGTTACTCAACCTCTCCGGGTCTGTTTCCCCATGTATGAAATTGTTACAAAATAATAGTACTTATCATATGGGCTTCTAAAGAGGAGTAATTGGTATTTGCCACCCAGAGTAACCATATGAAGTTGTCAGCCTCTTCCTTCCTTCTCCCCAACCTGAAGCCCCTCAGTCCTAAGGGAGAAGATTGGTTGAGAGTTGGGATTTGGCAAGATGGGACTAAAGTCTCTCTGGGGGGGATTCCCTAAGGGGAACCCACGGTATGGTCAGGCCCCTCTTTGAGGGTGAGGTGGAAACAAGAAGCCTTTACTTCCGATTGGTCCTTTCCCTCCAAGGCCCCCAGCCCCCTCCATGCTGCAGAGTGTGGGCCTGCCGGGGGCATGTGGGCTCCTGGCACGTACCGGTGATAAGGCCACCCAGCAGGCAGAACGTGGGCTACGTGAGGGGCCAACGGAGGCGGCTGCCCCGACTGGCGGCTGCCTGCCCGTCTCAGGGGCCAAGGCCAGGAGGCTGAGCCATGGGGCCCATTGTCTGCCTGCCACCCCCCCACCTGCCTCTGGCGGGCACAGGTTCAGCAGCAGCCGGCAGCAGGCCCTTGGCAGAAGCTCGGTCCTGCTCCCCCCACACAGGCACGCCCCAGTCAGCACGTCCTCGCTTGGGCCTCCAGCCATGATGGTGCTGCCCCTGAGCTAGTTATTGCTACCTCTGGCCTCCAGGGGGCACTGCTTGGGTACCTGGGAAGTCCCCGCAGGGTGAGCCTGGGCCTGGGGCTTCACCTTGGAGTCATTGGGGGCTCAGCCCACCGGGATGGAGCAGATGCAAGAGGGCAGAGGGCAGACAGGTCCACTGGGTGGGGGAGGGTGAGGAAAAGTGAGTCCTGGGTGCAGCTTGGGGAGTGTTATTGAAATGTCCATGTCCGGCTCCAGGTCTGCAGGTGGACAAAGGAGCGGGTGGCTGGGGCTAAGCAGCTGTGTGACCTTGGGCCTCCTCTGCCTGGTCTCAGTTTCCCTGGTTGGATGATGCAGGGAGTGGAGCGGAGCTATATGGCTGGGCTCTGCCCCAGCTGAGACTGGTGGGCAAGATGGGGCATGTCTGTCTGTGTCTCCCACTCCTCTTCTCTATCCATGTCCCTGCAGCCCAATGTGTTTGGGAGAGCTCACCTTCCCACAGCCCCACAGAGCCCCCCAGCCCCAGGCTTTCCAGGGCCAGAGCTGTGGCCTCTGATCAACAGGTTAAAAATAACCCCCATGGCTCTTCTGCCTTCTCAGGAATGGTGTTTGTGTTGGCATCTGTGGCCCCTCTCCCCTGCCAAATTCCACAGCATGTGACATTGTCAGGGGACCGAAGGTGTGAGGCAGGAGGCCTGAGGGGTTCATGCTGCCCTGACTCCAGGTGCGGGTGCAGAGCAGGGGTCGAGATGGCTGGCAGGGTCGCCCGCCACCACGGGGCTGCCCACGGGGCTGGGGGCGTGTGACATGGGTTGCAGGCTGGGCTGGGTCCAGGTGCTGGGCCAGGGCTCCACAGGGCAGAGCTGTGCAGTCACGTCATCCCAGGTCCTCAGATCCCAGAATTGGAAATTGGTGAATCACAGGATTGTAGAGTCAAGGAATTCTAGACTTGAAAAGAACTCCAAGAGATATTTGCAGTCGAATCCCTGCCCAGACAGGAGAAAAATAGCCCCACTAGAGAATATTTATGGAGCTTGTCCTGGGTGCCAGGCTCTAAGCTGGCATTCACTGAATTAATCCTCCGAGCAGCCCTTTGAGCTCAGTTCTGTTTTTTTTTTTTTTTTTTTTTTTAATAGAAGAAGAAACGAAGGCACAGAGAAGTTAGGTAACTTCCTCAAGGTGGCTTCAAGCCCTCCTCCAAAATCCACACCCGTAATCATGACCTTGTCCAGTTTTGCAGAGCCCAGAGGCTCCGCGGGGGGTGGAGGTGGTGCTTGGCTTCCAGGCTGGGCCACTGAGGCCATGTGCTCCTTTCTTCCTGACTCTGTCCAGGGTAGAGAAGCAGCAGCTCCCTCTGCACCAGAGCTGTCTCGGCGGCAGTCCACTTGAATCATAGTGACTGTCTCTTCTCATCTGCTCCTCCCGGGAGATGTGACAGGTCTCCCTACACTTGACGCAGTCGCGCTCATAATTGAACTCCCTGCTTTTTCCGGGGAGTTTGATGAAGGGCGGTCCCTGTGCCCGAGCTCATCTAACTACCGAAGATGGTTTGAGGTAGGCCTGAGCCTTCTCTTCACCTGTCTTCTGCCACCCCACCCGGCCACAGAGGGGGCTGCCTCCCATCCCGCAGCTCCCTGCGCATCCTGTGCCCTCAGGGGCCTGATGCAGGTTTCAGGTGTGGTTTTCCTGGGGCTGATTGTTAGGGTCCCAAGGGTCTGGGCTTTGGCTCTGCAGGGAGGAGCCTAAGTTTCCTTCCCCACACTCACCCCATAGGCCAGTCGAGTGGCTGCTATTCTGTTTCTCACACCCCTGAAGTGGGATTTCACCAGCAGCAATATGGAGCTCCAACTGTCTACAGAGAGCTTGTGCTGTGCCAGAGGCTGTGATAAGCACATTATAGGAGTTGTCTCCCCGAACCCACATAAAGTGTGTTCTGTCATTATCCCCACTTTCCAGGTGGTGAATCCCAGGCACAGAGAGGGCCTCCCGACTGGGGCCGGCAAGGGCACTATTGCCACACTGATTCTGGCTGGTTTTTAATCACCTTATACTTGTCCTGAGTAGTGAGGTAGTAAGGCCCATTCCCATAGCACCGATGGGAAAACCCAGTGCCAGAGACAGGCAGCAAGTTAGTGGGCCATCCTGCTCTCCCCAGACCCCAGCCTGGCTGTCACCTGAAGCTCTTGTCCCAGGGTACTTCCCTCCTTCTGGAAGTCTCTCCTCGTCCACTTACTCTCCCTTCCTTCCTCTTTTCCTCCCTCCCTCCCTCCTTCCCTCTCTCCTTTCCTCCCCTGGAGCTCCTTCCTCTCAGCAGGGCACCTCCAGGTTCCCCGGGGGCTGTGGAAGGAGGTGCTTTCCTTGTGGGATGTCACGTCCCTGGCAACCTTTCTCTTCCAGGCATCCCATCCCACACGAGTCTTTTTTTTTTGAGAAGTTGTTGATTTACAGAAAGATCCTGCACAAAATACCGAGTTGCCATATACCTGCCCCCATTTGTAACATTCTGCGTTAGTGTGGGACCTTTGTTACAATGGATGACAGAATACTATTATAACATGTTGCTTGAAAGGAGAGAAGTTTAGCACACATGAGTCTGGAGGTGACCACGGCAGGGGCCTGTATCAGTTAGAATTAAGTTTGATTTATAGAAGATAGATACACATTATTTGCACATATTCTGGAACTGTGGAGATTAACATTCCTGGGCTGGCTTGATGGCTGTATGATGCCAGGGACCCAGGCTTCTTCTATCTTATTGATTTGCTAGGTGTGGTTTCAGTTTTTAAGGTCTTCATTGTCCAAGATGGCTGCTGGAGCTCCAGTCCACACGAAGGAGGAAGAAAGGGCTGAAGAAGGGTATGCATCTTCCCTTCAGTGAAACTTCCTGGGAGTCACACACATAGCTTACATCCCACTGGCCAGAACTCAATCATCCGACCATGCCTAGCTGCAAGAGATGCTGGGAAGTATAGTCTTTATTTCAGAGGTATCCAGGTCAAAATCGGGGACGAATGGAAGAGTAGGTGTTGGGACAGTGTCAACCACAAGGCCCCTTTGTTCCCTTGTCTGCAATTGGCAGACGGTAGATCGTATGAGGACTCCCTAATCCCTGCCTCCAGTAACCCTTCTGCTTTCTCTGAGGATTTGGTTCTTCCCTAATACTTAGTATTTGCTGCCCGGGGCTGTTAATGGGCAGCAGCACAATGCCAGGACCAACTGCCATTTGGTTACTGTCCACCCATTCTTCAGATCCAAGCTCATGAACACTTTTCATCTTCGTGATGGTCCAAGAGGCAGCTGGGCTTAGTCCCGTTTCACAGTTGAGGGAATTGAGGACCAGAGAAGTTGGGTAATTGGCCTGAGAGCAGCCAGCTGGGCTCTGAACCAAGTTCCTGGGTGCTCCTTTGTGTCCCACTGGGCTTTCTGTTGGGTGCCCTAGGCCCTGTCAGGGATGGTTCTGAGCCCCAGGATGACCCGTCTGGGGAGTAGAGTGCAGGCAGGGATGTGACCTCAGTCTGCAGGTGCCTCCTCAGCACTTACTCAGGGCCTGGTCAGCAAACGTGTCTGAACAGGGTCTACTGACAGGCTTGGAGATTTCTGCTGGTGCCAGGAGCTGGCCGCTGCAGCCACATCCTTAGACACCACTTTCCTCAGCATCCTAGACCCAGCAGTGAGGAAGGGCGGGCATAGGGCAGCTCCACCACTTCCCTGTTGTCCCTTCAGCCTACCCGGGAGAGGGAGGGGGGTGCACCCTCTGGCTTCACTTGGGGAGTGGGATGGCAGGGGCCAGAGCCCCTCCCCTGGCTGGCTGCTTGCGGGGGTTGGGTGTGCACTGAGCCCCGAGGGGCCAGACTCCCGACTTGTCCGGCAGACTGAGGCCATCCAGGCCATTCCCTGGCCTCTGGGCAGGATTGTCTTCAACTCTCCCAACCCTCTGGCTCCTCTGGCTTGCTGCTGGCCCCTGAGTGTGAGGTCACTGCTCTGGCCGCGGGCTGGGGGAAGTGCCATGAGCGTAAGTGCGGTCACAGCCGCGACACGCAGTTAGTAATGTTGCTGTAATATCTTCTCCTCGATCTCTGGCCAAGAGGAAAGGCTCAAGATCCGTGAGTCACAGCTGGCAGTTGACAGAGGGGCAGGCTACAGGCGGCTGGAATGGGGGTGCACTGGAGATGTCCCCACGACCCAGACATGACCTCTGCCCTCCAGGGGTTCCCGCGGAAACACAGACAATGAGCAGAAAGAGCAGATGTGACGTGGGAAGCCCCTCCTCCCCGTCCTCCGCCACCAGGAAGTCTTCCTTGATTAACTGCACTGGGATCACTGGAGTTGACCTTGAATTCCCAGCTGTGGCAAGACGGGCTCCTTTTTTACTTCCATCTGCCCCCCCATCCAGCCAAGTCATTCCCTGAGCATCAACAGGGTCTGTGCTCAGGGCAGGGGTACAGATGGGAATGAGGTGCTTTTGTTCAAGTCATTTGCTCATTCAACAAATGGGCCAGGCGCTTGGGACACACTGGGTAACCAGATGGACTTGGTCCTGCTCTCACAGAGTCTGGGAAAGGAGACAGATTCAAAGCAAATAGTCAAACAAATAAATACAGAAGTATAAACTATAATATGTGCTGGGAAGGAAAAGCACAGGGGGTTATGGGAGAATATTTCAGGGGACTTTGTTTAGATGGGGGAGGTGGGTGTGTGGTTGAGGGAGACCCCTCTGGTGATAAGCTGAGATCCTATCCTTCCCTCAGAGAGTCCCAGCCTGGTTGAGGAGACACACATGGGAGAATGTCTCAGGAAGATGCCGTTTGCTGTAACATCCTCTCATTTTTCTTGTTGCACCTGAAATGGAAGTTCCTTGCATGCCTGGACCATATCTCATGTTTGTGTGTCCAGGGACCTGCCACAGGACTTTGGAACAGGTGGTGCCTGTCACAAGGAACTATTGATCCACCACCAAATTAGCTGCTCTAGGTGCACTGGGGTGGGGGGCTTGGGGCTTTGTGGTGGTCCAGGAAGGCTCCAGGGATTAGGAGGCTGTGATCTGCATCTGGAAGGACTGGGATTAGGATGGGGGTGTGGCAGGAGAGTTTCTGTCCTGGTTGGGTGCAACGAGGAGACTGGGAGGTTGGAGCTCTTGAGGGCTGGAGCTGTGTCTCCACCCTCAGACTGGGAGGACCCTGAAGGCAGGGCCATGTCCCTGCCCTCAGCCCGGCAGATCCCACATGCTGGGAAGTATCTCCCCCCTTGCACTCGGAGCCCTCCTCCGTGTGACCTGGCCTTTGGAGGCTGGAGCACTACTTGGGCCTGGGGTAGGCATGGGGGCCAATGATGGGTCTTCTGTCCCACCCTCAGCTGCCCCATGGGTCTCTGCAAAGAGGTCTTGAACATGTGCAGAGAGCAGGAGCCAGAGCCCCAGGACTTCAGAGTGTGTTAAGCGGGAGGTCCCTCCCTGTGGGCTCTGGGTTCCTGGCTCTGGCCTGGGATCCCCAGCTCTCCTGGCCCAGCCTGCAGTTCGTTCTCCTGGCCTTGGTACACTTCTCCCTTGTTGTCTCTTTAGCCCAGCTCTGGCTGGAGCCAGCAGTGGTGGGGGTGGGTGGGAGAGGGAGGCAGGGCCTAGGAGTGTGGGGGGCCACGGTGGCATCCTGGGGCTGTGTCAGTCCTGGTGGGCGCTGAGCCCCCTGGCAGCCTCTTCCCCCTACGAAGCTCCTGTGTGGGGATGGCTCACCGACAAGGTGGCTCCATGCCCACCAATGGCGGCCGTGCCAAGCGTGATGTGATGTGTGCTGATCCGTCTCCACTCTTCACTGGGACCAGCGTCTGCTGCCTCCACAGCACAGGGAGACTGGGACGTTCTCCCATCACCTCCAGGGGCATTTGGGGGAGATGTTGGAGTGGTCCCTCTTGGTGCTGCAGGCAGAGGGCCAGTCTAAAAGAATCCTTCCTGCCAAAAAGCTTGAATTCCACCTCCAGCTGATGGGCCGCTGGGTACCGTCAGTGCCCTCTGCTCTCCGCTTGCACCTGCAGGAGGTGCCTCACTTGTCCTACTGCTCTCCTCACCTTCCCCCAGCACATTTTGGAGATGTTTTCTTGCCCTCCTTTTTCCCACTCCCCGTGCTTGGGCCCCAGGTTCAAGGAGAGAGAGTGCAGTTCCCTTAGGGCTCGATGGGGTGCAGGGGCAATGCCACATCCCCCCAGAAATAACCAGAGCAGATTGGGCTCCAGCTCCTTTTCCCTTGTAAGGGGCTCAGCATCTGAGATAGGGGTTGCTCTGGGTGCGGGGAGGTCCAAAGCCAGGGATGGATATTTTGTTCAAATGTGGATTTGTGGTTCCTACTCTAGGCCTGGGGAGGGTCGTTGGATGCTGCATTTTACAGAAAGCCCCCCACCCCCAGGGTCTATGACATCAGTGGCCGAGGACCACACTCTGTTATCAGGCAAGAGCTTGGATTCTGGAGACAGAGTCTGCGTTCTGACCCCAACTCCTGCACTTGCTCTCTGGATGACTTTGGACCTGATCTTGGCCTTGGCTTTCTCATCTGTTGAATGGGCAGGAATACTCCCTTGGAGACTAAATGGGGCAAGTGTGACTAAGGCACCAATAGCATCCCTGCCACACAGCAAAAATGGTGTCCTGGGAATGCCAGTATTTCTGGGCCAGGGATGGAGCAGCTTGTTCCTCCCATCACGTGGGGATCTTGGTGGATGGGGAAGAGGATTCAGAGGTTGGGAGTGAAGGTTGTGGAAGGAGAAGCTCCCCAGAAGCTGCTGTTGCTGGCTATGGGGAGAAGTAAACCACTACCACCATCCCACAAGTTCACCAATACAGAGGCTCTTGTCTTATGAATAATAACCTAAACCAAACACACAGCACTATTGGCAGGCACTCTTCTAGGTCCACTAACTAAATTAATCCTCAGGAGGTAATGTAATTCCTTAATTACTCTTAAATGCTGCCTCTACCTGGCCTTGGGATCCCCTGGGGTCCCCTCACCTTCCCTTCATGCCCCTCAGTGTTTGGAGGGGGGAGGTTCTGGGGTCTGGGCTGTCTGAGTGGGGCTCTGGTGGGGAGAAGCAGACCCCGCTGCTCCTCTGGGGGTCTCCCTGACTCTAGCAACTCTGGCTCACCCTCCCCTGGACCTCGTTGTCTGTGGTCACTGTCTCCACCCTGCTTTTCCCTGGGCCTCCCTGGTCAGGGCTCACTTTTCCAGCTGTAAGCATCTGGACCCCCCAGTTGCTGTCCTGGGCCCTGCCTGCCCCCCAGCTGCCTCGGGCTCAGAGCCCAGCGATCAGGGAGAGGTGAGGAGCCTCCCGTCTGAGCTCTGGGTTGGCTCTGTGGCCGGAGATTGGGCAGGCCTCTGCCCACTGCTTCCTCAGTCCTCGGGGGCTGAGCTTATGAGGGCATCTGCCCCCTTGAGCTGCTGTTTATGACCTAGTAAATCACTTGCTGTTCCCACCCTCAGCCTTAATGAAGGCCAGAGCTCGCTAGGATACCCCAATGAACCACACCATCTGGTTCCCTTTAGCAGAAACAGAGCACGGCGAGCCAGGACCCAGAGTGGGGATGTTGTGGGGTGGGCTATTTCCTGGAAACTAACTTACTACCCACCCCAACCCCTACTGTGTCCAGGGCGTAGCTCCATTCATTTGAAGGGGAGCCTGGGAGCCCCCCGAATGGCACACTTTTCTGTCCCATCCAGCAGCTGGCTGCTGTAGTGGCTGGACTTGGGTCCAACTTAAAGAGCTTTCCTGGCTGGTGACTCAGATGGGGTGCAGGACTCCCCATTGTGTGCAGGCTTCCTGGAGATTTGGGAGGCCAGATGTCAGTGTCAACAAAGGTTTTTGAATACGGGAATGGGCAAGAGGCAAAGATGGGAAAGGGGAAGCCAGTGGTTGGTGAGGTCACCCCGAGCAATCCATGTATTCTTTCACTGATCCATGGGTTTATCCAGCACTCATGGAGGCACAGCAGTGATCGGGCATGTAAGACACAGGAGCAAGGTCCCAGGAAGAAGGACTGTGGGGAGCTGGAGAGGTCAGGATGCTTCCTGGAGGAGGTGTGGACTTACTGTAGCTCCAGGAATGAGTCCATTTCAGCTCCAGCTCTTTCCTGAGGCCAACTCCTGGGGTCAGAACTGATGTGAACTAGCTGGTGAGAACTAGTAGGGTGAGTGTGGGGTTGGGAACCATGAGTCGGAGAGCGATTGAATTGCATAAAAGAAATCAGGGGACTGGAAGCATTAGGAAGAGTTGATCAAGTGAGTCAGTGAACAAATGCTGAGCTGGGGAAATCAGTAGGTAGTGACAGGAACCTGTGGGGCAGCTTTAGGGCCAGACGACTCCCCAGGTGTATCTGGGCTAAGCAGCCCCCATTCTGCCTTAAGCAGAAAGCACCTTCATTCCTTTCCCCCTCAAATATGTGAGCAGTTACATGGCATGCACATAGCTGACGTCAACCTTTGCACCCTTGGCAGGTGTCCCTGATGGATCCCTGCGCTCTTTCCTCTGACTCCAGAAGCAGCCTCACACTCTCTCTCACGTTCTGGTCCAGGAAGTCACTACAAACTGCTCAGAGTTGGCAGATGAAATGAAAACTCATTTACAAAACATCTTGAACCAGGATTCAGACTTGCTTAGGATCTAAGGAAACTCCTTAGGAGAGAACTCACCCAAAAAGGAAGAGAGAGTTGGGAGGACAGTTTTGGTCAAGTGGCAGTGCTTCATTGTCAGAGGGCAAGGGAAGTTCTGAGCCGAGCTGGTGAGGGCCCCTGGATTTGCTGTGGCCTAGCTCTCTGGAAGTAGAAGTAAAGATCTCTGTATCAGTCAGGATTCCCCTGCAGAGAACAGAATCCATCCTGGCAAGTTTAAACAGAAGGGATTTATTACAGAGCATGAAACAGCTGCAGAACTATCGGAAGGCCAAAGACCCAGATGTGAGGTGGAGCTTTCAGGAACAACTTCAAAGTCACATGGCAGAAGTGGGCCACCAAGGGGGTTGCTGCCTCTTCCATAATCAGCTCCAGAACCATGCTGCATCACCGGGATCAAGAAGCCGCTGCTGCTCCTGCTCCACACTAGTAGAATGGAAGCCCTGGACTGTGACCCCCTCTATTCACACTGCAACAAAAACTGATAAGGACAACAACAAGAAAAAACAAATGCCTCTCCCCACCCCTCCGCACTGGGCTTGTTCCCAGAAAGCAGCAGGAGCCTCAGAAGCAACCTTCCAAATCTCGTGCAAGTGCTCCTGATTGGCCAAACCCGAGTTACCCCCGAAGCCTAACATCAAGGGAGACTGGGAAATGTAGTTTTTTTGGCTTTTCCTTGTCTCAGCAGCCCAGGACAGCACATGGCAGGGGGAAGGATGGATGTCGAGAGCTAGCCCGCCATGGCCACTGCCTCCTCAGCTTCTGTAGGAAGTCAGGCACAAACAGCTCTGTGTTGGGGTGCTCCCCACTTTACCACAGACCACTGCACAGCTCTGGCATCTTGTGGTCTCAGGCACATCAGCAGATGGTGGTCCTGGGGGAATTTGGGCACCAGGTCATGGCAGCCGGGGGCTCGTCGGTGAGCACTGGTGAGGTGCCTCCCGGGGCTGACCAGGGAGAGCTGGTGGGGACTCCGCAAGCAGCTGGCACCAGCAGATATTGGTGATTAGCATCTGGGTGATTTTATTTAAGCTGCTGGCTGGTCCAACTTGGGAGACACTGCCACAAGCACCTACTGGGGACCTGGCTCCGTGCTAGGTGTTGGGAATACAGAGATGACCTTTGTGGCTCATTATCTAGCCAAAGGAGATACCATGGCTCCAAGGGTGCAAAAGAAGACAATATGTGGGAGAGCAGGGAGTTTCCCCGAAGATGGGGCATTTTAAGCAGCGCCCTAATTTTTCCGAGGATACTGCAAGGAACTCTTTTTAGATGACTGGGGCTTGGGTAGGGTGCAGAAAAGGGTAAAAATGAGAAAGGTCCCAGAATCTCTTGAGAGCCAGGCAGGAAGGGATTCGGGTGGGGAGAGAGATGGTGTTTGGGAAGCCAAACAAGGGAGTCCTCTAGTTGCACGATTTAGCTTCTTCATCCAGACCTGATGCTGCAGGTCCCTGCGCTGGGCACCGGCTTCTGGCCTGTCCCTTGCAGTTCCCCTGTGCTGCTGCTCAGGCTACTGGGGTTGATGCATGGCTGAGCAGGGGCTCCGGAAAGCCAGGGGTGCCTGCCCGGGCTGGGGGTGAAGGGGAGGCCTCTCCCGCAAGGGTGTGGCAGCAGAAAGAACTAGCCCACGTGGGCAGAGTGAATCCGCCACCCCACCCAGGGCCTCGGAGGAGAGGCGGGAATGAGCTGGTGACCAGAGCCAGCCAGTGACAACCCCCAAACCCAAGACCCCCCTTCTGCACTCCTGGTGCTCTGCTTTCTTCCCACTGTGAGGCTGGCCCCTCCCTCCCACATCACTCCTTGGCGATGGGAACCCTTCCTGGCCCCTGGCCGGCGGCTGGGGTACCCGTGGTGGGGTCATTACAGGACACACTGCCCGAGGGTCAGAATGGAGGAGGCCCAGCTGTCAGCTGGAAGCCATCAGAGGCCAAACCCAGCTCTGGCAGCAGCAGGAGGGAGAGGGCCCGCTAATGAGAAAGGTGTCCCTGCAGCTGCAGTTTTCAAGCTTCCTCTTAACCCTTCCAACTCCTGTCACCAGGGTGTGCGCTGGGATTCTCTACAGTAACAGGCAACTCCAGGTCCCCGGCTCTTCCACCTAGGTTGGTGGGGGTGGGTAGGGTGGGACAGAGGGTTGATTTCATGGAGACACCCTGCCCCTGCCTCAGGGAGAACCTAGTCTTAAGGGGAAGAAGCAGCTCCGACCAAGTCTGAGGGGAGACACAGCTCCTACCCCCAGGGAGCCCCAGTCTGAGGCGGACACAGCCCTGCCCTCAAGGAGCTCAGGGTCAGAGATGGGGGAAGTTTTGCCTCATTTTTACACTGAGCAATCAATATCACGGCACTGCTCTCGACCTTCCATGTGATTTTGTGAAGAATCAGCAACTTGAACACACACACTTGTGCTCTTAAGTCCAGGATCACATGTGGGCAGATCCAGTCACTAGGGCAGTGTGGTTCTGGTTGCCCTTTTGGGATCAGCTGCCCTCTGCCTGCTTCTGT
>PVKY010001958.1:0-28392 GCA_004027775.1 Bradypus variegatus | reverse complement strand
CAAGAAGAAGTGACCCCTGAGCTGAATCCAGGAGGCTGTCTTGGGGCGAGCCAGGCAAAGAGGAAGGGGAAAGCAGACAACCAGGACCAGATGGCACGTGTGCTGAACTGGGTGTAACGGTGATGGGGGCGCAGACGACTATGTGGCTTCACAAACGCTTCCTCACCTGCTCCCCCAGACAGCGGGGACAATGGTGGCCTGGGTTTGGGCTCCTCCAGTTGCAGGCTCCGAGACAGGAATTCAAGTGCAGGTGGTTTATTTGGGAGGTGATCCCAGAGAATGTCAGTGAGGGAATGGGGAGATGGGCCAGGGAAGGGGAGGCGACCAGCGCAGGGTGCATGTCAGCCAGCAGCAAGGGCCACCGGGGCTCCAGCCAGCCAGGGCTGCCCGGGAGACTGTGTGGAAGACGCACCTCCAGCTCCCTGTCCATCCGTGGCTGCAAGCTGCCTCTGAGAACATCAGCTCTCCAGCACTTCCGGCCTGCCCTGGGCACAGGCCGGAAGTGCTGCCCCCATGGAAAAAGGTCTCTGTGTCCACAGTCTTTGCTGGATAGACAGACGTGCCAAGGGGACATGGCAGGGCACTAACAGCATCTGCCACAATTATTATCCCCATCTCACAGACCAGGAAACTGAGGCTTAGAACAACCACATAATGGGCCCAGGGCAGGCAGTCAGCACATTGCAGGGCAGCCCTTCTAACCCAGCCGTCTGCTCCAGGGCCCACCATCTCAACCACAGAGTCCACTCCTGGCAGGAGGGCAGCAAGCGGGCAAGTGGTGAAAGATGAAGACAGAGAGAAAGACCGAGGGCTCGCTGGGAGGAACAGGGGTTGGGGGGTGGGATGCGCCACCATGGGTGACCCTGTGATGTTCCGGGCACTGGACGGCTTGGGGTGGGGACAGCCCCGCTGTCCCCATCCATGAGGCCCAGCGGACCTCCCCAGGCCCCGGGGTCCAAGTCTGAACTGGGCTCCCTCCTTCAGGTGCAGGGACCACATTTTCCAAGCCCACACTCAGAATTTCTTGTTAGAAACAGCTTCCCCAGTGGGAAGCAGAGAGGGAATTTATTCATGCGAAAAGTCTCACAAAGGTTTAAGTGTCAGCGTGCATTTGGTTCCATATGCCACAAATTGTCTTTATCGAAAAAGATAAAAAATACTTGCTACTGGGACCAACCCAGAGAATCCGAAAAATACAGATTCTGGACCCCGGGGGGCAGGGTGGGGACACAAAAGCTCGTGCACAGAGAGGCGCTGAGTTTAATGGGTTTTATAGTCAGTGACTGCTCAGCCCTGTAATCTCAGGGTAGAACACCGACTGGAACAGAGTAGATGAATAATTACTTGTCGCCTAAATGCCTGGGTCTAAATCCCAACTCTCCCACAGGTGCTGTATGTGTCCCTCTCTGTGCCTCAGTTTCCTCTTCTATGGATAGAGGGTGAAACATCCACCACCCAGGAGATTTGCAGGGGATTTAAGCGAGATGGCGCAGGGGAGGCCCTTGGCACAGAGCCTGGCTCGTAGTGGGTTTACACTGCTCGGTAAAGGCTGTGTTGTCACACGCACCGCCGGTCACCGAGATGGGCGTGAGTGGCTAACTACCCCAGCCTCCTGCCTTTCCCCTCTCCTGCCGATGATCCCTGGGACCACCCCCAAATCAGCTCCTGGCATCCAGATCCTTGCCTCAGGCTCTGCATTCACGGAAGGAGGGAGTCACAGCAGCTGCGAGAAGGCCCCAGCACAAAGCCGCCGAGAGATGTGCAGCCGTGCTGCTCCGCTTCACTTTCGTTCCCATTTCCTTCCCCCGCTGCTGTTGGGACAAAGCCACGGGCCCACAGAAGGTGAGGCCACGTGTCCTGGAAGGGATTATTCTATGTCCGTGGCGAGATAGGATCTTAAAGCGAGTGGGCTCGGGCACAGGCGGCCGCCGGCTCTGCTAATCCCGGCCCAGTCATTTCTGACCCCATTACCTTCAGCCCCAACTGCGGGGCAGATAAATGCTTCCCTGAAACGGATCCAACCTCGTCAGCCTTGGCTGCGAGACAAAGAGCATCTATAACCCTGGGACCTGGTGGGCCAGGGCTGGGGGAGAGGGAGTGAGTGGCACTCGGCTCCCATCCCCTGTCCTGCCTCTGACTCGCTGTGCCCTTGCGCAGGCCACTTCCCTGCTCAGAGCCTAACCTCTCACCTCTAATTTGGATGACAGGACATTCTGCCAGAGATGAATCCCAGCTCTGCTCTTCACTGGCTGTGTGACCTTGAGGCAGTTACTTAAACTTTCTGTGCCTCAGTTTCCTCATTTATAAAATGGGGAAAACAAAAGTGCCTAACTCATAGAGCTTTTAATGCAGATTAAACACATTAATATTTATAAAGCAGTTAGGACAGTGCCTGGCGCATGGTAAGTGCTACATAAATATTTGTTAAATAAATACCGATCTCACCAACCTCGAAGGGTTGTGGTAGGATCACTGAATGATAAATACATGAAAATCCTTCATACGTGGCTGAAATCCATGCAAATATATTATAGTTATGAATTCCATTTATTTCTCCAGTTCCTCAGTGTGGCTTCCTTCCATGGGCTTTGTGGTGCAGAGTACAAAGAACAGACTTTGGCGTTTTCCAGACCCTGGGATGAAGTATGAGCAAATGACGTCACACCTCAGAGGCTCAGTTTCCCTGTCTATGAACCAGGAAGAGTAACGGTGCCTTCCTCTTAGGGCTGATGTGAGCAATGGGGAAGGACAGGTCGTGATGTGTGCTGGCCGGGGTCTGCTCCCAGGAACCCCCAGTCCCTTCCCGTATTCAGGACTTGGTTTCCCCTCCTGTAATAGGAGCATGACACACCAGTTCATTGGTGGAAGAACGGCACGGGCCTGGGGGAGAGCATATGCTCAGTGACAGCCCCCTTTCCTTCAGGAAAAGTGTGTCGATCGTCTAAATCACAGGGAATCCTCTAATCTCCCAGGCATGGCCGTGGGGCTCCATGGAGGATTTCTCGGCCTGGCTGAGATCGACACAGGCCCGTGATGGAGGGTGTCTCAGGTTGGGTGCAGGGAGCCGCCGCCTCCCGCTGTGGCCCTGGGGTGGAGGAGCCTGACGCGGGTGCCTGGAGCTTTCAGGCCAGGGCATGGGGGAGGACGCGGCCAACGTCCATGCAAGGAGCTGCCCAGAGGTATTTGTGGAGATGCTCTGGCTCCCAAGCCTGGCCCGCTTTGGCCTAATGTGTTTGCCTAGATGCTAATGTCTCAGATAAGGGGCCTGGGAAATGAGCAGATAGTGCCCGGGTAATTAACCCTCCCCGCTGGGAGCTGAGTTGCCTCATGCTGGACTCGAGAAGAACAAACCACACTGGGAGGAAGGGAGTGATTATGGGATTTCTGATCTGAAATTTTCTGAGATCAGAACATCTCATAGGTCAAAGGGAGTTTGAGATGACAGCCCCACCCCCTCACCTGACAGATGGGGAAAATGAGGCCCAGAGAGGGTGAGAAACCCAGCAAGGTAACACAGCAAGAGGGGAACCAGGTCTCTGACAGAGGAGAGCACTGCTGTTCTGCATCCCAAGCTCCCTGAGGGTCCCCTGGGCTGGTGGGTGACTCAGCAGTACAGGGAAGGTCTAAAGGGGATAGGGCAGCATGCAGGGAAGCAAAGGCTGTACGTCACCTCTAAGGAGCACTGCAGAGCCCCTCTCCATTGACAAAAATCACTTTCACTCGCATGATCCCATCAGACAGTCCCGGGAGGGGGAGATTCTATCTCCATTTGTCAGCTGCAGAACTGGGGGTTCAGAGAAGTGAAGTGACCCGCCCAAGCCCACACAGCAGGCAGGTGGTAGAGCGGATTCAAACCCAGTCTCTCTGCAAACCCTGCTCTTTTTGCACCACATCAGGCCAGATCCCGTCCAGCCTCAGTGAATGGGGTGTTTGAAGCCAAGTCCAGCTTTCTTTCCCCTCCCACCCCTCCTTTATGGAGATGCTAATTTTAGCCAGCCACAAGTCAGCCTGAGCTTTTAAAAATGGACTGATTTATGCTTTTCCTTAATTGCTCCAAAACAGTGCTTTGCATCTAGAAAGACAGAAAATGAATATAATTCTATTCAGGCTAAAAATTTAAAGCCAAATTCTCACTGGTCTGGCAAGAAGATAGGAACACACTTAACTCTGTCTCGGTGGCCAACCCCAACCTTCCTCCCTGTCTGCCCCACAGGCCCTGCCTCCAGGAAGAAAGCAGGGAACTGCCAGGAGCATGTCCAGCACTCAGGTCTCTTGTGTAATCTGCAGCATACCCTGAACATGGCTGCTGTATTAGCTAATAATAACAATAATAATCCTTTCCATTTTCCCTCAGATGAAGATATGACTAAAAGTCCTCCTTCCTTTAGTGGGGGATCTCACTCAAACCATTGTCAGCATGCTTTCAGGGTCTACTGGGTGTCACATGCCTTTGTGACCCCAATAAGAAGCTCTCATTACCCCCATTTTACAGATGAGAAGCTGAGGCTCAGAGCTGTGATGCGTCTCACCCAAGAGGAAACATCTAGTAGATGACTCAGCTGCCATTCAGTCTCCTTGTGCCCCACCTGGTCCCCTGCTATGGCACAGCCTCTCCCAGCAAAGGGGGTGGGGAGGCTGCTTCTCCACCAGGAACATCTGGATGCCGGGGCTCTCCTTGGGCTCCCAGATTGGAATGGACAGCCTGACCACGCAAGGCATTCCCTACGCTCAGCAGTGGATGTAACAAGACCAGCTGGGGGGGAGGCCTGAGCCCAGCAGCTGACTCCTGCCCCAGGCCCCATTGAGAGGACTCTGGGCACAAGGGCTTGGGTTCATTGTGGGCCCCTGGAGTGAGGGTTCCAACTGGGAGTTTACTGAACACTTGCTTACTGGGAAGGGAGAAGGAAAAGGGGCCTGAACTTTCCTTCCCTGATGGCCCCAAGAGGCAGACGGGCCCAGGATCCACTTGTGGGACAATATCCGGCAGTCATTTCACAATCATTTCACCGTCCTGGGAGTCAGCATGGCCTGGGCCACCTCAGTTATCCCCCTGCCTGCGTAATGGGGCTGCCACGCCCGGTCCAGTTCATATACAGACCTTTTCCAAGAGCCTCTCAGGCTTCCATTCAGCCTTCACTGAAAATCCTGCATGTGCCAGGCACCGTGCTCCCTGATGGGAACAGCCCACCAGCAGGCGTGCTCCCTGTCCCCCAGGGCTGACTGTAAGTCCAGGGGAAATCATTGGGTCCCCATTCATAGGTCAGTGTGGTTCGGTTCATTCACCATCTGTCCATCCACATACCCAACTATCCCACCCATCTATCCGTCTATAAGTCCGTCTATCCATCCATCCATCCATCCATCCATTCAAATATTTAACAATAGTTCTAGGTGCTGGGGCTACAGAAATTAAAGAGACAAAAAATAAACAGGGACACTGTTCTCATGGATTTCACAGAGTGGGTGAGGCAGGCAAGTAAGTAGGACATTTATTGAAGCAGAGATGGCAGCTGGCTACCAAAAATTCATGCTCCCCTGACCCCACAAAGCAGGGAGTTGTCTGTTGGTGACAGCATCCCCTACCTCCACCCCAGGACAACACTCCCCAGCCCCTGTCGCCTCAGCTGTGGCCACCGGCTAGTTGCATATGGAATGAAGGAGAAGGAATGTGTCAGTTCCAGGCTTTTAAGAAGTGGGAGACACTTGAGCACGTGCTCTTTGTTTTTCCACTGGCTCCAAAGGAGAAATTTGAGGCCCTAGGAGATGGTAGGGTCAGAGGGTGCAAGGAACCTGGACCCTGGAATCCCCATACAGAGGAAAGCCACCCACCTACAAAGACACCAGTGGCACCCCACTGTATGAGCTGAAATGAAACTTGCATTGAGCTTGTGCCAATGAAATTTGGGTGTTTCATTGCTACAGTAGCAAATGCCACTCTACAGTGGCTTTTAAAAGCATTGTTCTGTAAGTGAACGAAGGAATAAATGGAGACAATCATTTCAGCTGATTCTCATAACAACTCCACGTGGCAGCTCATTGTTGCCTCCGTTTACTATTGGGAAAACTGAGAATCAGAGAAGTGAAGTAATGTGCCTAGTGTCACACGGCACGTAGGTGGCGTGCCCAGATTTGGTCCCGACTCCCCCATCCTTTCACTTTGTATGTCAAAAGGTTCCTGGCTGGAGGTACAGATGAGGGATCCACAGCACGGCAAGGCAAGGGCTGACATCTTTGTCTGCCCCTGAGGACAGAAGCTGGGGCCCGGCTTTTATCTCTGGGCCACCAGAGTGGTTTCTGGTTTCAAGACACATAGAGAAGAAGAAACAAAATCTGCCCTCGTATCCCCCAAGCAGCGGCGAGAGGCCCCAAGCTAGGTCCCTTTCCTCTGGGAGTCGCCATCTCTCTGAAAGGCTTTTCTCAATCCACAGGGACTTCGGGGAAAAGAGGAAGTGAGGATGTACAGACGCTGGGCTTCCACCCCCTCCAAGAGCTCTCCATCGGGCAGCATGAGGCCACCAGGGCCAAGGGGAGCTCCAGGTCCCCATCTGGGCTTCAGAGCAGGATCCTCTGGGGTTGGCTCAGCCCTCAGAGCAGGGCACCTGATGAGGGGCAGCCAAGACAAGGACAGGAGGCGGGCGGGCAGGGGCAGGCTGCCCGCTGCACACCCACGGAGGGACTACTGCTCTGCACAATGTCCTGGGTCAAGCTCTTTCTCAGGTAACCTTTTTATCTCCATGATTTTCTGACCACCAGACCAGGAAGGGGTGTCAGGCAACAAAGGATGCATGAGCTTCCTAGGACAGGGCGATCTGGGTTTGAATCCAGGCTCTGACACTCACGAGCTGTGCAATCTGGGCAAGTAGCTAGCCCTCTCTGAGCCACTCAGCTTACCCATCTGTGAAATGGGGTTAATTGTGCTTATATACCAGGGGCTATTGAGAGGATTCAATGACACATCCCTTCAACTCCCAGCTTTCTTGTCCTTGTCTCTAAGTCCCCAATGCTAGGCTCCTTGTCTTGCTCAATGGCTGGATTGCATAGGCTTTCCCACGGCTTTTGCTGGGCATGGTCCAGGGCTGTAGCGGACAGGACACAGGCTGCCTCTTTGGAGCACGTCCCCTCTTCTCCTGCCTCTAGACCCTGTCTGGGCAGTGGGGAAAGGGGGCACTTTGAAGAGCCTCTCAGGAGGGAAGGCTGTCCTGATTGCCAACCACACCGTCCTCTTCCTCACACCCATCCAGAAGCAGTAGCCTCTGGGCCTCCACCCTTCCTGTCTGCCAGCCTCTGAGCCTTCAGTACCGATGGAGGCATGGTCAGGTAGAGAGCCCAGAGGGCTTCAGTGCCCAGGTCAGCACCCCATCCGGGTTGGGCAGCTGAACCAGTGTCTAACTGAGAACCCCGAGGTCGTAGTGGACCACAGCACATGGGGGAGCTCACAGGGTGTGCAGTAGGACTGTCTGTGACTGAGGCCCTTTGGAAGACTGGAGGAGCCCCCTCAGCTGACCTCACTCCTTTCCCATCTCTCACTCCCCTTCCAACCTCCGCTCCACCCCGTGCCATTAACTAACAGGGGTCAAAGTTCTTAGAGCCTGTGTCCCCTGAGGCAGCCTGTGCCCCTGGCGCTGGCTTTCCCTCCTTCCAGATCCAGGCCCCGCAAGGTAGGAATTCTCCAGCCTCGCTTCCCGTAATGCTATCTCACTAATAAGATTCAAACATAGCTCCCTCTTACAGCATCGATTCATAGCACTGATTTACTGTTACTTCTCGGCTGCTACAAAACGGATGCACAGGCCGTCACCTAATCTCTATCCATCTCCTCACTGCCGGGGAACAACAACTAATTAATACCTTTCTGCCACCTGACGCCTGCCGGATTTGAGGGCCATCAATACTCAGTGGGCTCCCTGCCACCCAGCCCGCTCACCCACTCTCCTCAGGACCCCACCACCCCAGCGGTTCCCAGGAAGGGACTCACCTCCTCCCCCAGCCCAGAGGCAGCCCTGGGGTGCAGGGCAGAGCAAGAGGAATGAAAGGGGCTTCTCCTTTCCCCCCTTCCTTTGCATGCCATCGGTCACTCATCAGTCACACAGGCTCACACAGCGAGCGAGTGAGGGAGGGAGAGCGAGCGAGACTGGAGGCAGTGCTAATTCACAAGTGTCGGTGTCAGACAGAGCTAGGTTCAAATCCCAGCTCCTCACAGACCAGCTGTGAGATTTTCTTCTGAGTCTCAGCCTTCTCATGTGCAAAATGGAGAGAGCAAAAGGACCCATCTCGTAGAATTCTGCAAGAATTAAGCAAGAACAGGCGAGAACGTGCTTAGCACAGTCCTTGCCTCCTGTGTCCTTGGGGCGGGAGCCTTTGCGGCTCTCTGTGCCTGGAAGGCTCTTTCCTCCAATACCCCAGGGCTGAAGGAGGTGCCACAATGGGACGGCAGAGTTTGCATCACATGTGTCAGGGAACGGCGGGAGATGGATTCCCAGTGATGGGTTGCTGGAGGGTAGGGGCAGGGATGGGCAATTGTCCAGAGAAGGCCCCTTCAGGAGAAGAGACAGGTAAAAACATGTGCCCTGACCAGGGGATGCCAATGCTGGGGTCAAGACAGCCTTTTTCTGCTTCTATTCTTCTCCTGATTCAGACCTGGCCCAAAAGACACCTCCTCCAAGAAGCCTTCTTTGACAGCCCAATCTAGAGAAGCTGCTCTGCACCCAAGTCCCTCCCATCCCACAGGCCTGCTCTACTCTCCTTGCCATATGTCACTATCCAGAGTTGTGTCCTGGACCAACTTGTTTGCTTCTGTCTCACCCACCAGAAGGCCGGCCCTACGAGGGCAAGGCTTTTGACTGTCCTGTTCTGTGCCATCTTCCCAGGCACATAGTAGGTGATCAGTAAGTATTAGATAAATGAATAAACAGTGCTCCATTAGTATTAGCTAATAATGACAATAATAATCCCTTCCCTCTTCCTTCTGATGAAGAGCTGATTAAATGCCCTCCCTCCTTTAGTGGGGTTCCCATTTAAACTATTGCCACTGTGCTTTAAGGGCCTACTAAGTGTCAGACGCCTTTGTGACCCCAACAAGATGCTCTCATTACCCCCGTTTTACAGATGAGAAGCTGAGGCTCAGAGCTGTGATGCGTCTCACCCAAGAAGAAACATCTAGTAGATGACTCAGCTGCCATTCAGTCTCCTAGTGCCCCACCTGGTCCCCTGCTATGGCACAGCCCCTCCCAGCAGAGGGGGCGGGGAGGCTGCTTCTCCACCAGAACATCTGGGTGCCGGGGCTCTCCTTGGTCCCCCAGATTGAAATGGGCAGCCTGACCATGCAAGGCATTCCCTATGCTCACCGGTGGATGTAACAAGACCAATGCGGAGTGGGGGGGGGGGGGGCTGAGCCCAGCAGCTGGGCCCTGCCCCAGGCCCCATCAAGAGGACCCTGGGCACAGGGGCTTGAGTTGGCTGTGGGCCCCTGAAGTGAGGTTTCCAACTGGAGTTTTTTCTTTTTTTAATTCAACTTTATTGAGATGATAATATTCACATACCCTATAATCATCCATAGTATACAATCATTCATGGTACTATTATGTAGTTTTGCATTCAGCACCAAAATCAATTTTTGAACATTTTCATTCTTCAAAATAATAATAAAAATTAAAAATAAAATAAAAACAAGAAAAAAAAATACAAGTAAACAAGAACACCCAAAACATTCCATCCCTCATCCCCTCTATTATCGTTTACTTTTTGTTCCCATTTTTTTTACTCGTCTGTCCATACACTGAATAAAGGGAGTGTGCACCACAAGGTTTTCACAGTTGCACAGTCACACCACATAAGCTACATAGTTACACAGTCATCTTCAAAAATCAAGGCCACTGGGTTGCAGTTGGACAGTTTCAGGTATTTCCATCTAGCTATTCCAATACACGAAAACTAAAAAGGGATATCTATGTAACACATAAGAATAACCTCCAGAATGACCGCTGGACTCTATTTGAAATCTCTCAGTCAATGAAACTATATTTTGTTTCACTTCTCTTCCCACTTTTGGTCAAGAAGACCTCGATCCCATAATGCTGGGTCCAGGCTCATTCCTGGGAGTCATGTACCATGTTGCCAGGGACACTCACACCCCTGGGAGTCATGTTCCATGTAGCGAGGAGGGCAGTAAGTTTACCAGCCAAGTGGGCTTAGAGAGAGAGAAGCCACATCTGAGCAACAAAAGAGGTTCTCTGGGAGTGACTCTTAGGCACCATTATAAGTAGGCTTAGCCTCTCCTTTGCAGTAACAAGCTTCATGAGGGCAAGCCCCAAGATTGTGGGCTCAGCCTTCTAAACTGGTAGTGCTCAACACTTGTGAGAATATCAGTAATTCCCCACGTGGGAAAGTTTAATATTTTCACATTTTCCACCAGTCCCTCAGAAGGACTTTGCAAATACATTTTTATTCTCTGCCAAATTACTTTGAGATAAATGGGGGTTTCATACTAACCTGTACAAACCAACTAGATCTTACTCCCTAATCAACGTTCCATGTATTTATGGTGTTTGAGTAAACTGACCATACAAGTTAAATTATCTGGTGTGCCACAGAAAATATAGATTTTGCACCAAGTAAACATATCTTCCTTTGGTCTCACACAAAATTTGAAATTTTGAAACACAGTCAATATTGCCCAACGTGGAGTTTTCTGAACACCCACTGGGAAGGGAGAAGGGAAAGGGGTCTGAACTCTCCTTCCCTGATGGCCCTGAGAGGCAGATGGGGCCTCCACTGAAAATCCTACATGTGCCAGGCACCGTCCTCCCTGATGGGAACAGCCCACCAGCAGGCATGCTCCCTGTCCCCTAGGGCTGACCATAAGTCCAGGGGAAATCCATGGGTCCCCATTCATAGGTCAGTGTGGTTCGGTTCATTTACCATCTGTCTGTCCACCCACCCACCCATCGATCCATCTGTCCACCCGTCTTTCTGTCTATCCATCCATCCGTCCATCCATCCATCCATCCATCCATCCATCCATTTGTCCTTCTTTCCATCCACCCATCCATCTGTCTGTCCACCTGTCCACCCACCCTTCTGTCCATCCATCCGTCCATCTATCCAAATATTTAGCAAACATATACTCTGTGCCCACCGTAGTTCCAGGTGCTGGGGCTACAGAAATTAATGATAAGAAAAAAATAAGACAAGCAGGGACACTGTTCTCATGGATTTCACAGAGTGGGTAAGGCAAGCAACTAACAGGACATTTATTGAAGCAGAGACAGCAGCTGGCTACCAAAATTCATTACATCCCCTCTGGTCCCCCATATGGCATGGAGCGGTCTGTTGGCCTGATCTTGGATTTGCACTGAGAGAGCAGGGAAGGTGAAGAACACAGGGCTAGGTGCATCTAATGTGCTGTGTGACTTTGGGCTCCTCCCTCGATCTCTCTGAACCAATCTCCTCCAGGGTAGCTGCAGGACCAGGTGGGGTTACTGCTGTGTGAACTTGCAGGATTGTCCTTCTAATCCCACCCCCATCTTGCTTCACCTGCCTGATTCCTCTTGACTGCATCCCCACCTGATCCAGGCTGGGGCAGGGCTTTGCGAGGGACGGGGATGGGGATGGGGCAGCAGCTGTCGGCCTGCGGAGGAGGAGGGGGAGAGGAAGTCCCAGGACTGGGTCTGGCACATGCACCAGTGGAAGCTGGGACGGCACTCTTAATAAAACATAACGAAGCATGGGATCATAAAGTATTTCCTTTAATTCAAGGCTCCCATGAGGGCAGGGCACAGCAGTTGGGCTGGCAGAGGAGAGGGCTCCACAGGGAGTGCCCTGGGGCTGGACTGCGGTTGGGGGTCACGGCGTAGTCTGGAGCCTCAGTGGCAGCCAGAGCCCCCTGCCCAGGGCCAGGCTGGGCTTTCCCTCAGAGCTCCCTCCCAGCTTGGAAGGAGGCGGAAATCAGAGACTTTTGCTCCAGATATGGCCTCCTCTTGCTGGTGACCTGGGATGAGTCCTTAGTCCTCCTGGGCCTCAGTTTCCCCACATGTACAATGAAGGGAGGGTTGAACGTAGACAGAAAAGCTCCAGGACTCCCCCCAGCCTTGAGGGTCCAGACTTTCTCCCCATCATCCAATGCACTCATTTTCAAATTCCTTTCTTGGCTTGCAGGATCCTTTGTTCAAAGCAAAACTCAAGCAGAAGCCCTGTCTGTGAAACAGACAAAGCAGAGCTCCCAGCTTGATCTGAGGACAAGGGCCCCCTCAACCGTCATCTTAACCTACCCCCACATTCCTGCAGCCCAGAGTGGTCCCAGGGGTACCTCCATGGGGAACTCGGGTTCCAGGGAGCTCAGTTTGAAAACCATGCCAAATCCTGCCTAAATCCTACCATTCTCCAAGGCCCAACTCCTCTCTCACCACCTCATTGGAGCCCCCACCGCCACCCGTTCACCATCAATCATTATCCTTCCTGGCTCTCTCCAGCCTAACATCTACTGTAATTGGTGATTGTGTTTCTTTACTTCTTTGCAGCCCCAGGATCTCCCCAAGGCCTGGCACAGAGATGCTCAATAAACAGTGCCCCTCCTTGACCCTGCACCCCCTCACAGGGTGCAGTCACCCCTACCCAGCTCCCACAGAAGGCACTCCTACCTGGCCTATTCTTCTTTGAGGCAGTTATCACTTCCACCTTGACACTGTCAGTCTATGAATGCCCTGTCTAGTCATATTCTCCGGAATGTAAGCTCCAGGAGGGCAGGCTTCATCTGTGCCATTTGCCACCATATCCCCTGTGCCTAGCACATCACCAAGAACATAGTAGATGTCCAATAAACATTTTTTGTATGAATGAATGAATGGATGGATGGACGGTCAAATGAAGGAAGGAAGGAATTCTCCCTTCCCTCCCTAAACAGGTATGGCTCTGCCAGCAAAGATGGCCAGTTTAAAGTTCATGATATCTCCAGTGGAAATCACCAACAAGGCAACCATGTCCTTCCTTCAGATCCCATAGCATCTGCATGGCTTTTCTAAATTCCTGCTCTGTGCCAGGCCCTGTGCAAGGTGCAGGGGGCAGGAAGACAAGTCACAACTGGTCTCTGAGCCCAGTTTGCATGCTGTGAACATGGCAGGTGCACAGAAAATATGTGTAAGATGAATGAATGAAGTGATGTCTAAGGTGAGACCTGAGTCATGTTTAGAACTTAGTCAAAAGAATGAGGCGGGTTTCAGCAGTGGGAACAGCATGTGCAAAGGCCCTGGGGCAGCCAGCGGGGCCCTGTGTGCTGGAGGCCTGTGTGGCAGGAGAACGGGGATTTTTGTCCAGCTTTATGTCTCTCCAGCAGTTGCCCTCAGGCAGCAGCCATCCTCCTCTTCTTCCCACAACACTGAGCACAATAGTTTCCCTCTAAGGCCACACTTTTCCCCTGTCAATTGGGTGACCTGGCAAAAGGCAGCTGGTGAATCAGGCTGGAATATTTCCCCGGAATGGGGCTAACTGGGAAGTACCAAAGGAGATGCCCTCTCAAAGTTAGCCATCCCTTAAAAGGGATGCTAATGGACCATTAGTTTGGGAAACACTGAGGCAGTATTAATACTCCACGCCCACCAAGTCCCACACTCATTTGCTCAGACCCACACGCAGCCCTCAATATAACCATCACACATGCTTCTTCTCTCTCCTTTCCAAGGCATATAACATTGTGTAAGTAAAGCCCTTTGAATTTTAAAGAGCTGGGTTGCGTGCTCTCCGTGGGAAGCTTACAGCAGTGTGCTGGAAAGAAATAAAAATAATGAGGCCAGAGACAACAGGGCAGAACAGAGCTGCCACCCAGTACAGTGGCTGCGGAGGCAGGCAGGGGCCAGGCCCACGGCCTTTCCCAAGAGCTGAGCCATGGAGCCCAGGGCCGGGGCAGCTGCTGCTGGAGCCTCCGAATCCCCCGAGTCTCAGGTAGGGTCGGGATATGAGGTTTGGAGAGCTCCAGAATCACAAAAGGTCAAGTTGGAAGAGATCTTCAGCAGAGAAACAAGAAAGCCAAGAGCATAAGAAAACAGTTAAAATGCAAGACAACCTGGGTTCCAAACTCAGCACAATCACTTAGTAGCTGTGAAACTCTGGGCACGTGGCTTAACTTCTCTTTGATTCCTCCTGTAAAACAGGGATCTTAGCAGCACCTGCCTCCTGGGGATTGTGATGTGACGAGTGAGTTCATATACTGAGGAGCTTGAAGCAGTTGATGTTGGATAAATGACTGTGGTTGCTACCATCGAGTGCACCCCCTAACTTTCAGGTTAGGATAAGGACACTCGGACAGAAGACAGCCTTCATCTAGCCACACACACCTCTTCTGACTTCAAGTCCAGGAATCTCTCCCCAAAACCACGTAGCTGAGGGAGGCTGCTCTGTCAAGAGGACAGCTGTCTCAGCTGCAGAGCCTGGATTAAAAAGAGGGAGCCTCTTTTTTTTTTAAGATACCCATCTGGGTTAAAACTTGCTCCACTTCCTGCTCTTCCAGCACTTTCCTCTGTCTGCATGGGGCTAGTGCACCAGGGGCCTTGTCCCTAAGAAAGGAGGGCCTCTAGCCTCCCAGGATGGGGCTTATAGGGACCAGGCTGCCGTGAGGCTGCGGTTGCCAGGCCTGGGGACCACACCTAAAAGTCTATCTGATGGCAGGAATGTCCTGCCTCCAGCAAATGTACTTGATCTGCCCCATATCACTTCTGGCCCCCCATTGTCCTTCCTGTAAAAGACACCCTCCACTCCTGCCTCCCCAGACACCTCACTCTTCTGCAGGTGCCCCAGACTCTTTCCAGCCTCTGGATCTTTCTCCTTGCCGTTGCCTCCCTCCTAGAATACCTGTACTTCCACCTTCACCTGGCAAATGCTCACGCGTCTTTCAAGGTGCAGTCACGGTCGCCCCTTCTAGTGATCCCTGACTTTGCCCAACACCTCAGGCAGATTCCTTATTCCCTCTTGTGATTCCCCCAAGGACTCGGTAGCTATTTCGACTTCAGAATTTCCAATATTGTGCTTTACTCTATTGCTGGCCTGCCTGTTCTCTCCTGCCTGTGAACTCCTTGAGGACAGGGACCATGTCATATTTATCCCTGTCTACCCAGACCCAGTCCAGGGCCTGACCTGGGGCAGGTGTTCAGCAAATGACTGACGGATGGAAGTGAAATGCAGCCAGGCCCTATGCTCCCCTGGGGGATTAACGCCGGTGTCTGCCCTGGAGATACAGCTGTTCTTCAGCAGGGTCTTCTGCAGGCAGAATGCTTCACTCCAAAGGTGGGAATTGGGGGGCATCAAATCAGACTTAAAGAAAATATTGGGGGCACAGATGGGACCCTCCTTTCATATCTTTATCATCCATCAAAGAATCTTAGAATTGGGTCATCCAGACTCACCCCTTCATTTTATGCACCTAAGGCCCAGGGTGGGCTGGGAGGTAAAGTGAGTCACACAGCAAGTTAATGGAGAAATTGAAATCAGATCCTGTGACTCGTAAGTCCTAGTCTAGTGCCCTTTCTCCCAAACCAGTATTCTCAAAGTGGCAAGTATGCAGATTCTAGATGGTACAGGTGGAAACATCTTAAAAAATTCAAATAGTCACATGTTTATTTTAATACAATTAAGGAAAAATATATGGTTAGTACCACAAACCCATATATTATTCCTTTGCCCAAGATAAACAAAAAAAGAGGGAATTGATCTAAATTTGATTTAAAGAAAATCATCACATAAATGATAGTACAGATGGGCTATAGATATGACCAAAATCATAAAGGGGGTGACGGAAGCTTAGCAGTCTCTGCAGTGTGTCCAGGCTCACACAGAGAGGGGTTCACAGCTGGCTGATCAGAAGACACCCCTGTCATTGTCCAGGGAAATGAGAATCATGGGGACAGAAGCTACTTGCGTGACCCAGCCCCCATCCAAGGAGCTGCGATGACAAGGAGAACCAGCAGTCAGCACTGAGGGGGACCAGCCCAAGGTCATGGCCCATATCCAACGGGCAGAATGAGTCCATCAAAGCCAATCTGAACAGGCGGGTAAGATGGAAAAGGGGCCGGACAAAGGGAAATGGGAGCATATGGAATGTCAGCTCAGCCAATCTAGAAACTGAGCGCCGAGGGGACTGTTAACGGAATTGTCCCCAAGGAATAGTCATCCCCAGCAGGCCGCTGACCCCTCCTCAAGAGCCACGCTGCTGCCGAGCCAGTGTGAGGGGTGCCTGGACACCTGCCTCAGGCCGGGCCAAAGAGCAGGGCTGGCGGAAGACGCGCTGTCGACAGATGGCAGGTCTGCGAGGGGCAGGGGCACTCTGTCTGGCTCAGAGCACTCTAGAGGACAAGCCAGGGAAGAAATTGCTGCTGGCATTTGTCACGGCAATTTCAGCAAAGCACCGAATGTCTAAGCATCTCATGAATTTCGACTGGCAAAATTAGTCCTCATCAAAGTCAATTTGAACAGTCAGGTAGATGGAAAAAGGGCTGAACAATGGAAAATAGAGGGTCATAAGGAATGTCACCTCAGCCAACCTAAAAGCTGAGAGCTGAGGGGGGCTGTTGGTGGACATTTTCCCGAGGAATGTTTATTTCTACTTAGAGGCCAGCTACTCCCAGAACGCCAACTACTCCCTGTTGAGAAGTTTTAAAAGTTGCAATGGCATGTTCAGCTTTCAGGTGAAGGATAAATATTTAATGGTCCAAAGTGCTAACTTACTCAATGATATCTTTCCTTCTCCCCTACCCATAAGGGCAGAAGCAGCCTCTGGCAGGAGTAGCTGAGGCTTGGAGAGTTGCTGGGGCTTCAAGAGTGGCTGTGACTTGGAGAGTAGCTGAGGCTTGGAGAATACCTGCCTTCCTATTTGGAGGCAGGGAGCTTTGAGCCCATTCATGACTAATGTGGACCAGGCTGCACATGGTAAGAGCCAGTGCGGATGGGAGGAAAGATGACTGAAATTAATCTAAGGAGAAAGAAAATCTCTGTGGGAAATAGACTGGGGAATGATGAGTTCATGTGTCCTGCGGTGAAATAATCAATGAGATGGACCAAGGAACAGGGGAGGTGAGGGGACATTGAGGCTAAAGTCGGGACAACACATCCTAAAGGTCAAACCAGCCAGGAGAGTGCAAGCGCTTCCCTTCGCACACCTGCAATGTTCCCCCAGAGTTGTCTGCCCCTTCAAATCCAGGTGTCCCTGAAAAGCCAGTTCCACCTTTCCAAAGCCCCAAACTCATCATGCTACTTCTTGACTCAAGAAAATCTAACATCCAGGATTGGGCATAAGAGCAGGTGCTTTGTTACTTTATTGTTATTATTATAAATAGCTACCAATTCTTAGTACCATCTACACGCCAGGAACTTTTCACATATTGTCTTGTTTCATTATGCAGTAACTGCGTTATATACATAGCACAATCCTCATGCTATAAATGGGAAAACCGAGGCTTAGTAGGACTGTGCTGGCTCTCAGCTGTCTGTGCCCTTGATCACACTCCTTTCTTCACTAGTTCTGTGCTTGGGAGGCTGATCTACACGGGCTGCCAGCTGGGTTTGGTCAACGGGAGGCACCAGTAGGAGACCTAACGGCAGGAGGAGCTTGAGGATGGGGCCTTTCTCCTTCCCTGCCAGGTCCCCAAGAGTTGGCTGTACTCATCCCCGCAAGGCCCCAGTCCAGTCAGGCAGCTCTCTCTGCACAGCCTCATTCTGGATCCACTAACTGCTCCCTCCCCTTCCGCCTCCAGCCTAGAGATGCCAACAGCTCCCCACTGTCACCAGCCCCACGGTGCTGCAGGTTCCCTTGCTGCCTTCCCCAAACCCTATGAAGTAGTCTATTTAATAAGACCTCCTCAAGCTCCCCCAGGTTCAGTCTGCTGTTTCCTATTGGCACCTGCCAGGGAGTGAAAGAGCTCACCCCAAAGTCCCAGAGCTTACAAACAGTGGCATTGAACCTCAAACCCCGCTCTGCCTGCCTGTGGAGCCCACGTGGCACCATCTGAACCAGGGTTTCCCAACTGCAGACATTCTCATCCGCCACCTTCACAGATTGGCTGTATCCACACACCACCTGTTCTGCTCTGTACTTAACAATTTTCTTCAAGTTGACTCCATTTTTACTTAAATAAAGCCATGTTAAAAAAAGAACATTTAAATCACTGCCCCAAATTGCAAACCAGTATCGCCTGCCTTAAATAGAAGGTGACCGGAAAAGAATTACCATGAAAGTAAAACACCCTTGTTAAAAGTCTGGCTTACTCTGGCCCAGGGAAGGCTAACTGCCTCAGATCTGTTAATCATTTTGTTGTAAGGACAGAGTAGCAGGTGTTAGAGAGGGCATAAAGAAGATTGGATAAAGGAAAGACACTCCCTCCGTGAAAGCCAACCTAAGGTATCCTGGGGCCACCAACCTCACACTTTGGGGAATATTGCCTTAGACCCACACTGTCCAAATGGAACTTCCCGCCATGATGGAAATGCTCTCTGCATAGTCCAATATCAAAGCCCCTAGCCACGTGTGGCTGGATGTTGAGCACTTGAATGTGGCTCGCGCAACTGAAGAACTGAAAGCTGTTCAGTTCAGTTAAATAAAAGCTGGGAAACTTTCGTTCCCTTTTAATTTTTATTTCAATAGTCACATGTGACTGGTGGCCCCCATATTAAATAGCACAACCCTAGACTATAAGCCACATGAGGGCAAGGACTTGCCTCACCGCTCTCCTCTGGGTTTGTAGAACCTAGCCCAGTGCCTATCCCAAAATGCATGTAATAAATACTTGCTGCATGCATGCATGAATGAATGAATGAATGAATTTATAAACTATACTCTTTCCTGTAACAAGAAATTGCTCTTTCTGCAATTCAGACTGTCCTGGGATCCCCGTCAGGTAGCCCCGTCCCTTCCGACTGGACCATGCGCCTCTCCCCTCACCCGCCAGCCCCTCAGTCAGGCCCCGGGCCCTAGGGATTTGCCTTCTGATGCTTCTTCCCCCTCAAGCTGAGCTGGGGCCCATTTCTCTGCTGCAGAAGCAAACAAAGAAGTCTTTGTGATGTGGCTGCCTCTGCCAGCCCCTGCCCCTAGCTGCCCAGCCCCCTCGGCCCCTGCCTGGGACATTAGGTGCCCTGTGACAATTCCCAACTTGTCACCTGCTTCTGTGGAACCAGGCACCTGGCCTTCGGCTATTGTATGGCCTAAATATCCACTTGACAAAGCTCGGGCGGTTGGCACTGGCTCAAGGAGCCAATGCTGTCCACCTTCGGGCTGCTCCAGTCTCTGCCTTCACCCTGCCAAAGCTTCAGAGCCCCTCCCCAGCCCAGCACGCACGACGCCAGGGCAACCCGTGATGGACGCCTTCCTTTGGGGGGCACAAGGGGCAGGGGAGGAAGAGATGGTGCCGGGGAAAGAATGGAGGCGCCAACCACTGGGGACAAACCCCATCGTAAGTGCCTCTGCAGAAAGAAACAAAAGGGCAAAGGGAACAGCTTGGCACAGGAACAAGAAAAACCCACCCGCTCAGCTGCTTCTCTCCCCAGCATCTCCCAAGCTGCTCCTGTGATTTACGAGGCTGGGGTTCCCTCCCCATTGGAGCGCTGCCAAGATCCCCACCCCACACAGTGCTGTTGGTGGGGGTGTTCGCCTGACTGGGCCCTGGGACGGACCCCCAGGACTTGGAGGGAGAAGACTTGTCCCCCATATTCTGCAATGGCATGTTCACCAGAGAGCCAGCCATGGCTCTCTGTGGCCTCAGTTTTCCCAGCTTTAAAATGGGGCAGTAGGAGGCAGCGAAGACGATCTCTCAGCTCCCTCCCAGCTCTGATGCTCTGTGATCCCAAATCTGAAGGCTCACTTTGTGCTTCATGTGGGAGAACTGCAATGCACCCCCTCCTTTAGGCAGCAGGGGTTGTGAATACTTTTGCTTCCCCTTCAAACTTGGGCAGGCTCCACCACGTGTTGGGAAGCCAAGCATTATTATAACGGTAGCAGTCGCTTTTCAAACACCTATGACAGGATAGGCACTGTGCACGTGGACTCCTCATATCACACATTCGTGATTTACCTGTCCCAGCAGCCCCAACCCTCTAGGCCATCACGACAAGCTGCATGAATGGTTGGAAGTATCAAGGCTGGGAGCAGTGAAGAGGCTGCCTGAGTTCACACATCAGACAAGGTGTGGAGATGGGATGTGAACCAGGTCCAGTTGCAGAGTCTGCACCCTCTGGGTCCAGAAGATTCTGCCCAGGACAGTCCCCTCCTCTCATCACTCGTGGTCCAGGCCCAAGGTACATGCTGGAGGTGAGGCCGGGCCAGCCGGGCAGGGACTGGCTTTCCCTCCTTGCTGGGTCTGCACACTGATGGCCTTCCTTCCCGGGTGCTGCTGTCTCTTTGGGAACCTCAGAGCAACCATTTCTAACCCAATGGAGGTCCCAAAGAGTTTCAGCTCCAGGTGGCCCAGAAAGCCAAATTAATCTTCTTAGCACACTGCTCTAGGAACGTCACTTCTCTCTCTTCACCTGCTCCCCATGGACCCCAGGCCCAAATCCAGCTCTCACGCCCTGGCCCGCAGCACTCCACCAGCGCCTCTGGCCCCATCCTCAACGAGTCCTCACTGAAAATTTGCAGTCAGGTGAGACTCAGATGACACTGGGTTTCCTTTCTCCAGGACTTTGCACATGCTGTTCCCTCGCTGGGAATCCCTCGTTACGTATCAAGATCCTTCCATTCATCAGAGCCTTCTTGGATCAAGTCATTTAACCTCTAAGGATTTGTTCTTTGTACTCCTGTATTTGCCATTTAATTATATATTTATTGCTCTCAAATGAGTTCTTAACTTTGGGGTGGCCAGCGAGACCAGAAACTCCCTGAGGGAGGTCTCTCCCAGCCCAGAACTAGGCTTGGGGCAGCTGAGGGACTGGATCCCCTTGACTTGGCCCCAAAGTCAGCTTCCAAGGCAGAGACAAGAAAGGGTGAGCCCACTCAGCCTTCCTGAGCCACTATGGCCAGCTGGCCCCTTCCTGGGAGTCAGGAGGAACGAGGGGCCAATTATATGCCAGGGGCTTGCAGGCATGGACTCTTTTAATCCTTACAACACTCCCAGTTTTCAGAAGATGAGGCAGCTAAGATTCAAAGACATGGGGAGCCTCTGAGCATGCTCTGCTGGAAGTGGCCATGCTGGGATGTGAACCCAGGTCGGGCGGGAACCCAAGCATGCACCATCTCAGGCCCCCAGGCGGCTGCTCCACAGAGATGTGGGCTGAGGGAGGGGGCCACTCCTGGTGGTTTGCTGGCAGACGCCTGACCACCAGCTCTGGGTGGTGGTTTCTTTGGTGTAAGAGCTCCCACTGCAGTGAGGCTGCCCACAGGAGGCAGAGTTGAGATGACACATGTAAATCATGCCTGCTGTGAATCCAGACCTGTCCCTCACCAGCAGTGTGACCATGGGCAAATCACAATCTCTCGAAACCTGGTTCCCTATCTGTAAAATGGGTAGAATGGGATCTCCCAAAGAGGGATTCCAGGAGGATTTAATAAGGCAACGTGTGTGAACATGGCTGGCACAGGGTTTGGCACATAGCAGCTGCTCAGTGCATGTTATTTCTTCCCTCCCTTCCCTTCTTCTCCAACCCTCATCCAAGGACAGTGCCCCTCCCCCAGGAGAACCCAGAGGGAACAGGAGGCCCCTTGGTCTTCCCCCGCTTTCCACTGTTGGCACATCCCCGACGCCAGCTGGGACGCCAGCGGGAGTGATGGTGGACAGAGCTGGACCATGGAAACATTCTCACACCGGAAAGGACTTCCAGAGGTGACTGAGCAGGGCCAGGAAACAAGCTGGGCCCTGGGCCAGCGTCTGGGCCCAACCTCAGGCTCCACGGAGACATCATTCATTCATTCAACAAACACATCCGAGGCCCTGCTCTGAGCCAGGCCCAGAGCTGGGACTGGGGGTGTAGGGATCCCTGCCCATGAGAACTCTCTGTTGGGTAGGGAGACCGACCCACAGCCCCCTCCAGCCTGAGAAAAGGACTGTTTTGACAGTTTTGCCCAAAGTGCTGTTGCCAGTACCCTTCAGGGACATGTGAGCTAAAGGACAGCAGCTGGATAGGGGGAGGAAGTGGGTGAGCAGAGACTCAGAGGGAGCTCGCAAGGAGCAGGGGCTGTGGAGCTGGGACAGATGTCTGCTCTCTGAGCCAAGAAAGGGAGGAAGTGGGGGAGGAGGCAGAGGACTGTGAAGCTAAGGCCAGAAACCTCTGAGCAGGCCACGTCTGTGAGGCCAGGAAAGACAGCCCGCTCTGGAGCCACCAGGCCATGTGACCATGGACACATCAGTGTCCTTGCCTGTGGCATGGGGCTGTCCCACCCACCTGGTGGCGGTGGAGGTGGAGGAGGTCACTGTGGCAGAGGGGCTACAGCAGCACCCAGCTCACAGTGGATGCTTTTTCGGTGGAAGTTCCCTGGCCCGCGAGCTCATGGGGAGCTGGCCTGTCTCATTCCTGGCCCCCAGTTGACACTAAGGACCCTAGTGGGCTGAATGAAGCAGTGCAAAGGGGCGGGAGGAGGAAGGCTGGGCTTGCGGCCAAAAAACCCGGGTTCTGGTCCAGTCATTTCGTAACACCATCATTTCATCTCCCCGAACCTCAGATTCCCTCATCTGTTAAGTGGGCACACGAGTAGCCTCCTTCATGTCTGACATGAGGACTGAACAGAATGGCGGGTGTGGAAGCATTCTGTCGATTGTCAAGTGCCATCAGCAGGTAGGGTTAGGATGTCTGCAGTCAGAGTCTCCAAACACTTCGATTATCTGAGAGTCTTTGGAAAGCACAAAATGTAGTTCTAGGAATAGAACATCTTTGCTATCAGGAAGTTCACCTACAAATCCAGCCTTAATTCCACATGCTGTAAGCCTTTTTATATACTTTTCTGTAGAATTAGAAAGCCACATACCCAGCTCTCTTCTAAACCAGGATACACATGTCTAAAGGCCAAAAGCAGTTTATGCATCCAAACAACTAATCTTTGTTGAGCACCTATGATATGCCTTGTGGGAAGGATTCAATAATGAGCAGAGGAAGAATGGACCCTGCCTTCATGGAGCTGCCAGGCCAGTGGGGTGGGGGATGGGAGGCTCACAATAAGCCTGGCTCCGCCCCTGCATTTCCCTGGGGGAAACAGCTCAGTCTGAACTGCACTCAGTGGGGGGAAATGCCTCGGGCTTCCAGGAAAAAGCAGGAGGCAGGAGGTGGGATCCGTCACTGCCAGCCAGTCCCCCGGGGAGGGCTAAACGGCATCGGAGGCTCTCATGGATGGTGGATCACCACAACCAGGGAAGGCATTAAGACGGGTCGTTTTCTCACAAGCAGCAGAAACTCACTGGACAACTTAAACCAGCACAAGCAACTGACATGTATACAGTGGAGGTGTTTGGGGAACGCAAGGATAAGCTGCAGCTGTGGAGGGAGGGAAGTCAGCCTCAGGATACCTGTGAAGCATGGTTTCTTCAGGACCCCCATTGGCGGGGAACCTTCTAGAGGTTCTCGGTCTTCATGAGACCCTGCTCCACATTTGGATTCCAGGGGAAGTGTGCCTGATGGGCCTTATCTGACAGTCCCACCCACCAGGATGGCTGCAGCTGAGGAGATGGGGGGAGGCAGAGGGTATAATTCCTCCAGGTAAATCTGACGAGTTGCCAGGAAATGAAGGAATGGCTGGAGGACAAGCCAAACACAAGATTCTTCCCCTAGGGGGTTAAAACCTGAGTCTCATGGCCTGCCTCTCCTGCTTGAGAGGGATATTCCTCCCTCCCTGTGTCTCTGGCTGCAGACACATCGCATTTATTTGCTCCATCCATGGCATCTGGGCCAGTAGGTCTTGGGGAACGTGACCCTCCCCTCCATCACTGGACCATACTCAAAGCGTAAAGGTGGGTTCCAGGGTCTTGCCATCCCAGCTTTCTCCCCAGGAATTACATCCCGATGACAGATTTTCCTTAGGAAGTGATGTCATGTGTTCTGCCACCACTGACATTGTTTAAAGCAGAAAGCTCTCTACATCCTCTACAAATGGTGAGAGGCTGTCGCGTTCCCCCTTCCAGTGATGAAAAAAATAAATTATTTCTCCTCTTCTCTCGGAGTGGCAGCTGCCTCTGGAGATCCTGGGCCTCGTTCATTATTAAAAAAAAAAAAAAAAAAAAAGAAAAGAAAAGAAATTAAAAGATCCTGGCCCTCTCATCCTCACCTGTAAAAGACAGCTAATGATACTGCCTCACGGGTTGCTGAAAGCAGTTAACACATAAAGAGCATCGAATAGGTGTGCGATAAATGGTAGCTACCAGCAATAGCCCTGTTCTTTCTCCCACCCTCAGCGAGACTCTAGGGAGGCAGCCATTTGAGTCACGCTGATCCTGTCATGCCCAGTCCTGACGCCAGGTCTTTGCTTGCTCAGGTTTCCCTCTCTGGCACATTCTCCTTCACGCCGCCGTCAGCTTATTCATGTCCTCCCTTTGCTTCAGGGTCCAGCTCAAGTTCTCCCTCCTTTCCGAAGCATTCCCTTACTTGGTGTCTAGGTGGCATCAAGGAAGTCCCACCAGGATTGTTGTTCATCTTTTCAGGAACATGCCCTACCTCTCTCGTCCCCCTGGGAACTCCTTGAGGTCCAGGTCTTTGTGCCCCCCCCCAGCTGCTACCCATTGATGCTCTTGATGATGATGATGGCTTTGAGGGACTCCCTCCTCTCTCATCTGTGCAGATGACCACACTGAATAGTCCCATCTCAACAAGGATTGGCGAGGGAGCGAGTATCCGGGCAGGGAACTGGATACGCTGCCACCCTCCATGTGGCTGGGGCTGAGGAACGACTGAGGTGCATTCTCTGGGTGGCCTCGGACAAGTCAGCTAATTTCTCTTGAGGCTCAGTTTCCTCATCTGCAAAACAGGGCCAATTTTACCTCTCAGGTCGTAAGGATTAAGTGAGACAAGCACAATAAAGCCCATGGCACAATGGCGGGCACATGGTGAGAGTTCAGTTAGGGTCGTAGATAGAGCCACTTCCTCTTGGTGACGCACCGTAAAGGCAGGGACTCCCCTACCACATTCAGGGCTGTGTTTCCAGTGCTTAGCCCACACTGGCATGGGAGTAGGTGGGCAATATGGATCTGTTGGGTGCATGGATAAATGAATTTCAAATGGACTGGGGAAGTAGTAGAGGTGGGCAGGGTAGTAAACCGGGCAGGTGACTGTCCAGGTTAAACACCCAGTTAACAGAACTGCCCAGCCCCTTCTTCACTGGATTTCCACCTGAGAGGCCAGGGACTCCTGTAAAGCAGAAACCTGAGGGAGTCACTTAAACTCTTCTACCTCCTGCCTCCACTCCCCCAACTGCAAAGTGAGGCTACAACCCAGTCTTGCCCAACATGCAGTGTATAGTAAGATTCAAGTGTGTGTGTGACCCATGTTATGAAAAATCATGGTATATGGACCAATTTAAGGTATCCCTGGTACCATTTCCATCCCTGCCCACCTGAGCTGCTCCAGGGATTCTCCCACAGCATGAGAATGTTGGAAGGAAAGCGGGGAGCCCTGGGGCAAGACCAGCACCTGGAAGGAGCCAGTACACCCGACATTAACAAATCTTACAACTCTGAGCCTCATTTTCCCCATCTGTGAACAGAGGATGTGAATCCCACCTTGCAGAGTGAATGAGGACCATGGAAAGCAGCTAGAACGGTGCTTAGCATATTGCAGCTGATCCCTATAATAAAACAACATCCTGCCTCCCATTATATTAGGAACAGAGTAATCTTAGATTGTTAAAGGAGACCTATGCAGAAGGAAGGTTCCATGTGGAGTCTTTTCACACCCCATCGACCAGGGCAGATCTTCTCTGGTACCCATCATCCTGCTCAAAGATGTTAGGATTTTAGGGGAGGTGATAATTAGTTCCCTCTAAAAGGGTTCACTTGGTTAAAAAATGATCTCGGAACTCCCATCCAGCCCTAACATTCTCCGCACTTAAAAAACAAAAATCATATTAGCTCAGTCTCTCAGGAAAAGCACCCGGTTTGCACTGAGGTCTGGGGAGGGAAAGGGGTGGGGGTTATGGCTGGGGGCGGGGCCGGGGAGCAGGGGCGGAGCAGCCTGCACTAGGCGCCAGCTCTCAACACCCTCCTACCCCCACCCCACCCCCGGCCTTGCGCCAGAGAAGGGCTTGGCCCTGCCAGAGCCCCGGCCTGGCGCCAGTGCAGGCTAGGTGGGCGGGAGAGGATAAATATATAAAGTCGTCACACCCGCTCGCGCACGCACAGCCCCCGCAGTCTCGGCGCTGCAGCTGCCTGGGTGCAGCAGAGCCAGCCCCTCTGCATGCCCACCGCATAACACGCGGCTGCGGATGGAGAACCCTCAGGGCCGCTCTCCCCATCCCAGGGACCCCCGGCTGGGGCCCTTGGCTCGCCTGCCTACCCGCTCTTCTCTGTAGAGTTTCTCAGGACCGAATGAGACAGGCAGGTCCGAATGTCCCCCCGCCCCTCACATCGTCCTCTCCTCCATCTCTCCCCAGAAGGGCCCAGGCTGGGGGCACTGACACTGGGGCCGGGAGACCTGAAAACGCCTCTCCTGGGTGATCTGGGAGATCAGAAGAATGTGGGTTTATCCTCCCGAGAGTCTAGTCTTGAGGGGTGGGGAGCCAGGGGCAGGAACTTCCGGCCCAGGCAATCCTCTGCGCCTCAAACTCCCTCCTGCCAGTGCACAGACCCACCTGTCCAAAGTTGACCCACCGCTCCCTTTCTCTGTGGCCCAGAATGGCACCAGGCAGGCGACGGCGACTGGCTATGCTCCTTCCCCGGCAGTGACCCCCATCGCCCCCACCCCCCGGCCCCTGTGCCCGCACGCTTGTGAATGCCCTGCCCGGGACTCTATCCTCCCCACCCTCCGAGGGCAGCCCCTGCCAGGTGGCCCTGCAAAACCAAGTGCCAGGTGCACGGCTCGCAGTCACTTCCCGGAAGGGCGCCCTCCTCCGGCACCGTCGGCCCTTTGCGTCTGGCGCGGACCCTTCTCGTACCCCCGCCCCCCATCATGGGCATAGACTTGGAAGCGGGAAGGGGGACCCCACCCTTGTGAGCTCGTATCTCCTCAGCGGAGCAGAGACGGCTTCTCAGAGAGCCAGGACCCCCACTCGCGCCCCACATGCAGAAAGTTTCCCGTCCGCGATCTCGGTGGGCTCTCTTCCTTCAGCCAGAGCGGCGGAACCCGGGGGTCGCACAACCTCCCCCCGCCCAGATGCGCTCACTCCGGCGCCCGAGCCCCCAGCCCGCTGCAGAGGCGGGAAGGCGAGCCGAGGCGCCAGGACGCCGGCAGCCAGGAGAACGCCGCTCGCCGGTTCCGGGGGAGCTCGCAGGGTGGGGTCCTGATGGAGCCGGGATTTCCCATCAAAGCCCTTCCAACCAGTCGCCGCCCCCACCCCTGCTGCCTTCCTCTGTTCTGCGCATTCCAGGGGAAAGAGGTGCTGCCCTCCTGCCCCCAATCCCTGCTCCCTGCAATGCCCAGGCGAGGGCTCCAGAGCCTTTTAACCGAGGCCAGGGCCCTCCCCCATAAAAGCTCTCCCTCAAGAGGCATTAGAAGGAGGAGCCCTCACCCCAAAGTTGGGCGGGGGGAGAGATTGATTCACTTTGTAAAGTCTCTTGATCCAAGTGTAGGGAGCCAGTACATGGCTTGCTCTCCTGGGTTAGAACAGCCCTCCCCCTCCTGCCAGCAGGACACCATTCAGACTCCGTTCCACAGCTTCGCCCATCCGCAGACCCAACTCTCGCCTAGGACCCCGGGGCAGAAGGGGGCGGGTGATTTTAGGGGGCATTCTTAGAGCCTGGCTAGGTGCCTCCTCCCAGTGGGGCAAGACATAGAGAGAGAGAGAGAGAGGAGTACAGAGATGAATCCCTCCTCCGTCACCAGCTGAAATTGGGGCTGAGACCCTACTGGTCACGATGGCTACTTTTGGGGGGGCACTTTCGCGTCTCCTCTCCCTCCACGGAGAAGCCAGGATGATTCCAGCCCGGCAGATCGTAGGCATCCCAGTTGGCACTAGGCTTATGGGGGAATCGAGGACGCGGACCCTCTAGTCCCCGCGCCCGCGGCTCTTGGTTGGTCCCGCCTTCCTCCCGCCGGGCTAGAAGCTTACGCGACAGCGCTCCGCTAGTGGCCGAAAGGTGCCGGGGATCGCCGGGTTCGACTCTAGCACCATTTAAGACCCATCGGGCAGCGGCGCCGGGCGGGGGGCACGGAAGCAGTCGGGAACCCCGGCCCCCGCTGGCTCACTCGCTCTGGGGACACGGCTCAGCTTTCACCCTCCTTCCAGCTGGCGCAGCCTAGCCCTGGACCAAGTCCGTGTGGGACACACACACACACACACACACACACACACACACA
>PVKY010001957.1:0-28400 GCA_004027775.1 Bradypus variegatus | reverse complement strand
TATATAGTGTCCTTCTTTGTCTCTTTTAATTGTTTTACTTTTGAAGTCTAATTTGTCTGATATTAATATAGCTACTCCTGCTTTTTTCTGGTTGTTGTTTGCATGAAATATCTTTTTCCAACCTTTCACTTTCAGTCTATTTTTGTCCTTGTGTCTAAAGTGGGTTTCTTGTAGACAGCATATAGATGGGTCCTGTTTTGTAATCCATTCTGCCAGTCTGTGTCTTTTTATTGGGGTGTTTAATCCATTTACATTTAATGTTATTACTGTAAGGGCAGTACTTGCTACTACCATTTTGTGTTTTGGAATTTATATGTCATATCTTATTTTTTCCTGTCTTTTTACCTTTCCTGATAATCTTCATTTCTGCACTCTTCTCCAACTCTCTCTCTCTTGCCTTTTCCTATCAGCCTGTAGCACTCCCTTTAGTATTTCTTGTAATGCTGGTCTCTTACTCACAAACTCAATGTCTGTTTGTCTGAATATGGTTTAATCTCTCCCTCATTTTTGAAGGAAAGTTTTGCTGGGTATAGAATTCTTGGCTGGCAGTTTTTCTCTTTCAGTATCTTAAATATATCATGCCACTGTCTTGTTGTCTCCATGGTTTCTGCAGAGAAATCTGTACATAGTCTTATCAACTTTCCCTTGTATGTGATGGATCGCTTTTCTCTTGCTGCTTTCAGAATCTTCTCTTTGTCTTTGACATTGGATAATGTGACCAGTAAGTGTCTTAGAGTAGGTCTATTGGGATCTATTCTATTTGGGGTATGTTGTACTTCTTGAATCTCTAATTTTCTGTCTTTTATAAGAGTTGGGAAATTTTCAGTGAATATGTCTTCTATTATTCCTTCTGCCCCCTTTCCCCTCTCTTCTCCTTCTGGAATACCCATAATACGTATATTTGTACGTTTCATGTTGTCACTCAGCTCCTTAAGACCCTGCTCATATTTTTCCATTTTTTTTAGTATCTGTTCTTTTGCGTGTATGAATTCGAATGACCTGTCTTCCAGTTCACTGATCCTTTCTTCTGCCTGTTCAAATCTACTGTTGTGTCCTTCCATTGTGTTTTTCATGTCCTCCATTGTGGCCTTCATTCCCATGAGTTCTGCCATTTGTTTTTTTAAGTTTATGAATTCTTGTTTATGGTCATCCAGTGTCTTCTTTATATCCTTCAGCTCTTTTGCTATATCTTCCTTATCTTCCTTCATTTCACTGAATTTATTTAGCATTAGTTGCCTCAACTCTTGTATCTCAGTTGAGCTATTAGTTTGTTCCTTTGGCTGGTCCATATTTTCATGTTTCCTGGTATGGCTTGTTATCTTAAGTTGTCTTGGCATCTGATTTTCTTGATTAGTTTATTTTGGAGCTTGTTTTCTATGGGTTTTCTTGTTGGTTAACTTTGTTCTCTGGCCTCTGTTACTCAATTCAACTTATTCTAGACCTCTAACTTAGGTTCTATTTAGTTGATCAAAATTTTTCCCCTCTTGTTTTTTCTGTTTCTTGCTCTGCCTCTATGTAGCCTTTTTGTGAATGGGTCTCCTCAGATATGGTCGACCCTAGTCAGATTTTCCCAGTCTAGTGAGGCCCGGGTCTCATTGGAAGTGTATGGAGTTTTCCTGAGAATGAGACCTTCCTATGAGGCCTTTAGAATTGGTGCTTTTCCTCTCCAGTCCAGCAGGTGGTGCCTGCCAGCCTGCAGTTCCCCCACCAGTGTAAGGAGGTGTGGAGACTTTAGTTCTCCTGGTGACTCTGATCCTGTCGGGGGCGTGGCTGACTGAAGCTGGGATCTGAATTCCAGCCCCTGGGGCATGAGTTCCCAGGAGGAGGACTGCCAGTTGAACTGGACCTCCCTCCACTCTCCCAATCCTCAGAACTCCAGTTGTCTCTCAGGAGCACTATTCCCTAATCCCCTCTCCTCTTTGGGGCTTCTCCAGCTAGATTCCGTGGTCAGCCTGAGTTGCCAATTAAAGATGGGGGTGGAGACCTTCAGGGCTTCCCGATAGAAAACAACCACATATGTTACTTTTAGATTAAAAAAAAAAAAAAAGGAGTCACTTTTAAAAGTCTTTTTCCAGACTGGGAGCTCTGTGACTGTCAGAATAGAACATTTAAAGATACACTTTAGGCTATCGTCTGATAAGTACTCTCTAGCAGCTTCAGTTCCACCCCTGCCAGGGGCTATTGAAATGCAAAAAGATAAGGAATCAGTGAGAAGCCAGAAGGGGCAAAATGTAGGAGAAAAAAAAATGGCTTTTTTGGAATCTGGTAATGGGTGCCTGCTTTTAGGTGCCCCCACTTCTCAGAGCCCAGCCCTTCTTTAGCACCCCCAGCTCCCAAAATCAGTCAGTTAATTTGTTAATTAATTCTGCAGCTGAAGCTGGGCTGAGCCCCTCCTCTTGCCCCCAGCAGACTGCTGTTTTTTGGTTTTGTTTCTTCCTTTCCCCTTTTCAGGGAGTCAGCAGCAAAACAGTCTGTGAGATCTGGGTGGGGAGGGGCGCCACACCTCTGGTCTGGGGAACTTACAATGTTTGCTGCGATCTCAGCTTTTCCTCCAGTTCCAAACTTGCATCCGATGTGTGACTGGTTACTGGACACCCCGAAAGCTCTGTTTCATATGGTCTTGGGTAGTTGCCAGCTGCTCTGGGCTCTGTCCCCCGCGGCCGGGGCGGCGGCGGCTCCTCCGCGGGGCTCCAGCGGTGCAGGCGGTGCGGGCCTGGCGGCGGCGGCGACCACCCAAAAGCCTCGGGGGCGCTTGGGCGGCGAGTGCCCACTCAACTCTGGCGCCACGGGCTCAGGTCCCGGCGCGGGTGGCGGCGGTGGCAGTGTGGGCGGCAGCGGCCTGAAGGATTTATTTTTGATGTCAGTAGTGAAGACATTTTTCTCAGAAGATAGTCTCAGAAAAGGAGATGTAGGTAACTTAACCCTTAGATTAAGGGGCAAATAATCTTCTACCTCATGGAATTTTTGTAAAAACACTTATCCACAAATGGTAGTGTTGTTATTGCTGCTGTTAGTTTTTCTAAGGATGTGTTATTAGTATCTAAGGAAGCCCTGGCCAAGGCTGGGCCATCATGAGGTTCCTGAGCAGGCAGGGTGACCAGGACTGCTAAGGAAGCTCCAGGACATGATGGATGAGCATAAGCCAGTCTTGTTGTGTCAAGGCTAAACTGCCATCTTCTTTTTGAGGCTCATGCTGAACCTCATCCAGGGGCCAGGGTTAAGACAGCGATATGGACTTTTTTCCTTTCTTTTCTTTGAAGTTTATCTCCTGGCCGAGGAAAAGATTTTAAAACTCGGAAGGACAGAGACTCTAAGAAGGATGAAGAAGATGAACATAACGATAAGAAGCCTAAGGTAAAGGAAAGGAAGGATTATCTCATCTTCCTCTTCAACTCAAGTCCTGCTTTGTTAATCTTCAAAGAGAGAGCACCCTTATGGACTGAAGTCCTGTGTTTTCTCTTCAGGCCCAGCCATTATCCCTAGAGGAACTTCTGGCCAAGAAAAAGGCTGAAGAAGAAGCTGAGGCCAAGGTAAGAGCTTGGGGTCCTAGTCCTATTTATGCTTTCCTCAACAGGTATAATGCCCAATCAGATATTTGAGGCCTTCCTGCTGATTCTCCCATCAGCGATATGATTGTACCCTGCTCTCACATCCTTTGTTTATGGTTCCACTCTGTTTTGTAGCCCAAGTTCCTCTCCAAGGCAGAACGAGAGGCTGAAGCTCTAAAGCGGCGACAGCAGGAGGTGGAGGAGCGGCAGAAGATGCTTGAAGAGGAGAGGAAGAAGAGGAAACAGTTCCAAGACATGGGCAGGAAGATGTTGGGTTCGTTTTCCTACCCTGTGGAAAGATGAGCAGGAAAAGATTATATAGATTATAGAGTCACTTGGGAGAGAGAGAAAATTGTTTGCTCTGGATTTTGGAAGAGGAGAGGGTGAAGGAGTTTTATGAGAAAAATAGCTTTCGGTTAGATCTCCATTTCCCTCACATCATAAATCTGCCCTTTTTTTTTTTTCTTACTTGGTGTATATTTGCTGTATCCTCTCCATGCCCTCTCCTCTTTTCTTCCATTGACCTCTTCTGTAGCTTTCCTTTCTTTGGTCTACAGAAGACCCTCAGGAACGGGAACGTCGGGAACGCAGGGAGAGGATAGAGCGGGAGACCAATGGAAATGAGGATGAGGAAGGGCGGCAGAAGATCCGGGAAGAAAAGGATAAGAGCAAGGAACTGCATGCTATTAAGGTACAGGCATCCGTTCTTCCCTCATTTTCCTCACACAAAAAGTTTAATTATTTGGCCATTCTGATTTCTGCATGACCCAAAATGTGGTATTTGGGCCTCGATCTTGATGGGCTTTGTGTTGTCTTCCGGGGCAGGAGCGTTATCTGGGTGGCATCAAGAAGCGGCGCCGAACAAGGCATCTCAATGACCGCAAGTTTGTCTTTGAGTGGGATGCTTCTGAGGACACATCCATTGACTACAACCCTTTGTGAGTGGCTTTGGGCCTAAGTGCTAGGTCTTTTGCCCTACGCAGTTCCAAGAGAGAAATGACCACTGTAGGGGTAGGAGAAGCAAGATAAGTTGGGAAAGGCAAATTGGTAAACTAATAGTCAGCCAGCCCTCTAGGAAACACCCTGGCAGGAAAGGAAATGGTAGAAGGGAAAAGGTTATATAGTCTGTCCTTCCTTCCTAGTGCCATAACAATGCGTTCTCTTTTTTTCTTCCTCTGTCTCAATCCCAGGTATAAGGAACGACATCAGGTACAATTGTTGGGGCGAGGCTTCATTGCAGGCATTGACCTAAAACAGCAGAAACGAGAGCAGTCACGTTTCTATGGAGACCTAATGGAGAAGAGACGAACACTGGAAGAAAAGGAGCAGGAAGAGTGAGTGATCAGGACTAGGAGTGGTTGAGCAGAGCCTAGAGTCTCTACAGAAAGGAATTGGAGGGTACTGATTTCTGTCATGTCTCCCATCCTGCTCTAGGGCAAGACTCCGGAAACTTCGTAAGAAGGAAGCCAAGCAGCGCTGGGATGACCGGCACTGGTCCCAGAAGAAGTTAGATGAGATGACGGACAGGGACTGGCGGATCTTCCGTGAAGACTACAGCATTACCACCAAAGGTGGCAAGATCCCCAATCCCATCCGCTCCTGGAAAGACTCTTCTCTGCCTCCACACATCTTGGAGGTCATTGATAAGTGTGGCTACAAGGTGAGGAAGGCAGCTTTGCCTGTTTCTACCTTCTAGGAGATACAGACTTTATTTGGGAATAGAGAACTTGTTCCTTGACTGTGGTGCATTCTCTGCCAGTGGATACCAATGTGACATGGTCTGTGTTACTTTCTAGAGAAAGTCTTAGCTTTTAATGCTTGTGTTTCCTCTCAGTTTCCAGTTCCTGTAAGCTGTACTTGGTGTCCTCTCATTGTGCAAGCATGTATCTGCTCTGTCAGCAGTAGCCCAGATAGTATAATTCTGTCTGTACCCATTACATTCTCTCTGGGTCATTGCAGGAACCAACACCTATCCAGCGCCAGGCAATTCCCATTGGGCTACAAAATCGTGACATCATTGGTGTAGCCGAGACTGGCAGTGGCAAGACAGCAGCCTTCCTCATCCCCTTGCTGGTCTGGATCACCACGCTTCCCAAGATCGACAGGTAGGGTCAGCTGCCCCAGATGCAGTGGGTTTGGCTGGGTAGAGGTGAAACTGGCAAACTAGTGTTTGGTTTTCTTTTTAAGTCTAAATCAGAAACCAAATTTGTAAATCTGGGACAGATGTTGGGAAATAATTGGCTCATGATATCAAGGAAGTGTTTGATTTTGTTGTTGGCAAGGACCACTCCCTAGATACCTTTGCTACTCTAGAGTCTCTGATTTTTAAATGGGATGATTGCTTTTCCCACCCCACCTCCATTCCCATAGCTGCCCTTAAGAGTGACTTGGTCTTGTTCCTGTTAGTAGTTGGATGAGAATAAGCCTGATGAAGCTGTGGGATTCCCCATTTACCACAGGATTGAAGAGTCAGACCAGGGCCCTTATGCCATCATCCTTGCTCCCACCCGTGAGTTGGCTCAGCAGATTGAGGAAGAGACCATCAAGTTTGGGAAGCCACTGGGCATCCGCACTGTGGCTGTCATTGGTGGCATCTCCAGAGAAGACCAGGGCTTCAGACTGCGCATGGGTTGTGAGGTTTGTTCATCTAGCCAGCAGCCAGACCACTCTTTGGAAAGGCTCTCTATTCTGGGGCTTCGTTTCTAGGTTATATCATAGATGTTCAGTAAAACTAAGAAAGGGCCTGGTTTATATATACATTCTACTGTTTGTTGAGAACTTATGCACCAGGGATTATACTAAGCACATTGTGTATATTAGCTTATTAATTCTCACAACAACCAGATGAGAGTAGATAGTGGTATCTCCCAGAGGCTGAGGCTCAGGTTAATAACTTGCCCAAAGTCACACCCAACTGGTATGGATGGAGCTGCAATTCACATCCAAAGCCTGTGCTCTTAATCACTCTGCCAGACCAGAGTGTATATGTTGCCTTTTTCTCAGAATGGGGGAGGCGAATGGGAAACCAGTTTTTAACAAGAAGTCTGCTGTTGTGATTGAGTCTTCTGCAGACTCCTTAGAGTAATCCCTTTATACTGCCCCCTCCACAATATCCCTTAGTTTTTCTCCCATCTAGGAAAGTTCCTTCTGATTTTGCCTCCTCTGTGATTTCATGCCAGTTCATTGCCAAACATAACCGGAAGTTGGGAGTCCAAGTTCCTTAGCGATGGTGGTTTGTTACCCATGCAGACGGATCGTTCACAGGAGGGAGAAGAAAGGGCTAACTTCTGGATCCACATATAAATTACACTGTCCTCCCCAGATTGTGATTGCTACTCCGGGACGTCTGATTGATGTGCTGGAGAACCGCTACCTGGTGCTGAGCCGCTGTACCTATGTGGTTTTGGATGAAGCAGATAGGATGATTGACATGGGCTTTGAGCCAGATGTCCAGAAGATTCTGGAGCACATGCCTGTCAGCAACCAGAAGCCAGACACGGATGAGGCTGAGGACCCTGAGAAGATGTTGGCCAACTTTGAGTCAGGGAAACATAAGTACCGCCAAGTAAGGCTGGTTCCCTTGGTTGGGAAAGGTTGGCAAGTTTCCAAACCTGCCCTGGGGTCCTTTTTGCTCTGGGGCCTACAGTCCATATTTCCAGAATGGTGTAGTATGTCTAGGTACAGTCCTCTTGCCTGTTCTGGGGTGCAGCCATTTGCCTCAGTCCTGGAAAAATGATTCCAAAGTATCCTGCTGTTACCCAGACCACAGATGTTAGCAAATGCTCCCAGCCCTTCCTGTTCTCAAAGGTTGTAAAGTGCCTTGATGAACAAGTACTGAGGAAGGAAACAGGAAGGCAAAGGACACCATTTCCAAAGGCAGTGGCTAGCAAAACTCACCACCATTTTAGCTTCTTTAGCCTGGGCTGAGCTGCTGTGGTGAAGGTGGGATACGTGTCTGCCTGGGCCCAGAGCTGAACTTCCTGTTTTCCTAGACAGTCATGTTCACGGCCACCATGCCCCCAGCGGTGGAGCGGCTGGCCCGGAGCTATCTTCGGCGACCTGCTGTGGTGTACATTGGCTCTGCAGGCAAGCCCCATGAACGTGTGGAACAGAAGGTCTTCCTCATGTCAGAGTCAGAAAAGAGGTACAGGGGAAACAGGGTGGGGAGAGGGCTTTGTGAACTTCTTTTAATGAAAGTGGTGACTAGAGGGTGATTGCTCTTCTGTATTGAAGAGCTTCAGTGTTCTTGTTCAGAATGCTATGGGCATCGAAAACCCTGGAATTGATGTTCATAGATTATGGTTGAACATTTCACCTGTAGTGGGAAGTTAGCATCTCATTTTTCTCCTCTTCTTCCCAGGAAAAAGCTGCTGGCAATCTTGGAGCAAGGCTTTGATCCACCCATCATCATTTTTGTCAACCAGAAGAAGGGCTGCGATGTGTTGGCCAAATCCTTGGAGAAGATGGGGGTATGTCTGGCAGGGAAGGGCAAAATCTGGCATCCACAGAGCTGTTTTCTCAAACTAGAGGGTCCCCTCAGGCTCCTGCTTTCAATTCTCACCCACCCTTTAATCTCTCCAGTATTTAACAATTCAGAGCCAGAGGGAAAAGGGCAGTTTGATGGGGATAAGGAGTCCTAGGTTACTTGAAATGACTTCCTGTCCATGCCAGCAATGCCAGCCAAAGCTGCCTAGGTCTCTGTATGTGGGGAGGGGACAGGTAGAGATTTTGAGATTTTGAGACACATTCCCTGGAAGGGTCTGAGGATAAGGAATAGAGTGGGTTAAATCTATTTGTGTTTATATGTTTGGTCAGGAGGGAGATGTTGATAATCAGTACTCCTAATACTGGTGTTGGAGGGAAAGGGTGTCTTCTCTGCTTAACTCTTTCACTTTGGTGTTCTTGATCCCTGCTTTCCATCCTAGTCTCTGACCCTAATTCTCCTATCTTCGACTACTTCTCATCTGTCTAGCCCCATTTGTGGCCCCTGATTGCTTTGCCTCTGACCTTACCTTCTCTATCCCTGCCACATCCCCCATACTCTACCATCCCTTTCTTCAGCTTATCTGTTCTCTCCTTTCTATTGTGCTCATTCTTTCTCCTGCCTCCTTCCCCTTCTACCCTGCTGATATCTCTAACTCTTCCTTTCTTCTCTGTCCCCACTCCTCCTAACTTTTGTGTCTTTCCATGATCCCATTGCTCTTTTTTCACCTCACCATTCTTCCAACAGTATAATGCTTGTACATTGCATGGTGGAAAAGGCCAGGAGCAGCGAGAATTTGCACTGTCCAACCTCAAGGCTGGGGCCAAGGATATTTTGGTGGCTACAGATGTGGCTGGTCGTGGTATTGACATTCAAGATGTGTCTATGGTTGTCAACTATGATATGGCCAAAAACATTGAAGGTAAGTGCAGGGGAAAGTAGCTTTAGTCCAGGATAGAGTGAGACTCCTTATCTCTTCCCACTTGAAGTCAGGTGCTGCCTTGAGGATGCTATTGCTGCCATCTCTCATGGCCCTGATTCCAGGATTGTGTGTCCCAATGAGAAGGACTCCTCCCCTCTATCTCACCTGGATTTGTTGTGCCTGCACTCTGGGTAATAATTCTGTCCTCAGAAGTGTGGAGCTAGGCAAATCTTGGTCTTAATGTAGCAGGATGACCAAGAATCAGTAGTGGTAGTGGGGACATAAAGACTCCAGTGGAGAATACTATAGGCACTTCAGGTTCAGTCAGCATGAGTTGTATTTACTGCCCTTGGCAGGGTGGTGGGGAAAGATGATGCCTTTAGAAGTGGAAGCTTCAGACACTGCTCCCCAGGGTCTGGCCTGGTGTCCTGAGTGACATTCCTCCCAATTCCCAGATTACATCCACCGCATTGGCCGCACGGGACGAGCCGGCAAGAGTGGTGTGGCCATCACCTTCCTCACCAAAGAAGACTCTGCTGTGTTCTATGAGTTGAAGCAGGCCATCCTGGAGAGCCCAGTGTCCTCCTGCCCCCCAGAGCTGGCCAACCACCCAGATGCCCAGCACAAGCCAGGCACCATCCTCACCAAGAAGCGCCGGGAAGAGACCATCTTTGCCTGACACAGCACTTCCCAAGGGTTTAAGGGCTTGTGCTGAAGCTGCCTGATGTCTGATATTCCGGACCCTCACATCCCTCCTTCCATGTCCTCACTTTTGGGATATGGGGGTGTATGAAACAGACTGCCGGACCCAGATAGTCAAGTCTGAAGACCTGGGACTGCAGGAGAGGAAGCTGCTATAGGAGGCAGGGAATGCAAAGCGCCACAAGATTTTGGCCCAGCTCTGCCCCTGTGTGGGGCTTTGGGATTGTAGCTGACCATAAGCTATTGCCAGGATATGGGGAGAGGCGGTGAGCATTGTCTCTCCCCACCCCACCCCCACCCCACTGAAAAAGAAGCTGGCTGCCTGGACGGCACCTCCTTCGGCAGACTTGACTGCATAAGTGGCAGCAACACTGAGGTCCTGGGTGGCCCAGGACCTCTGGCACCATGATTATGGACCTTGGGCTCTAAACTGTCATTTTGACAGCTGTCTTCCCATTTGGATTATGAAACACATTGAGAGCTTTTAGAGCTGTGTTCAGCCCCTTTGCCAAGGGGTGCTGTGTACTCTAGGCATCCCTCACCCAGGGAATTTTTTAGTAGATGTGGGGTCAGGGTGAGCTGGCTATGTCCATCTTTAAGTCACTGAGTGAAATTTCTGTTTTCTATTCTCTGAGATGAGTTTGTATGTTCTGAAAATAAAGACATGGATATTAAGGCTGTGTCTAGTTCTAACTGAACTCATCTTCACATTCTCCCTGGTGCTGCAGAAGACAAAAGGGATAGCACTGGGAACAGTGGGCTGATTTGGAAAATGAAGTCACATCAAGAGTCTAGGGTGTCTGCTGACAGTGGAGGTCAGTGGGTGGCACTTGAGGATAGATGGAAAATCTGTTGCCGTCGGATCTGTTGCCTCCCTTGATCCAGCCCCAGGTAACATGTGGCCCTGGCCTGGACACCCTCTAGGGAGCTTTGCATGAGGGTGGAAAAAAAAGCAGTTACGATACTTTGGCAGGTGAGGCACAGAGCCAGTCTTCTACTCTGTCACTGTGCCTACACCCAGTCTTCAGTATCTCTGTTTGTGGTTCCCTCATTGCAGAGTCCACTGCTTATGGGAGGAGATGGCATCAAGGAGTGAGGAGCTAGGCCTCAGTTGTGGTGAGAGCACTGCAGGGCCTGGGGCCTCCTGCTGACATCCCCTTATCCACCTGCTCTTCCTTGACCGTCAGAAAGAACGGGGCAGGTACATAGAGTTCACCTTGCAGCTCCTAGGGCCTTTTTGGCCTGAGGCAGGGACAGTGTAAAGCTGTGATTAAGCCTCCTCCTCCTCACCTCCCAGAACAAGTCCTGTCTGTGCTACCTAATGTCTCCCTCCAGATACCTGGGCATGAGGCTGGGGATGTGAGTGTCAGGGAATACAGAAGCCCCTCCCCACAGCTCCACCCTTTTTTCCTTCCCCCTCAATGGATCCTTTGTGAGAGGAGGCAGACCATAAAACTTCTTTACTTCCTCCAGTCTTGGACTATGCAGTGAGGACGTAGTCACCGGTGTCAGCAGAGAACAAGCCCGAGGGACTGTGCATGGTGTTTTATTAGAGATGGCAGTGCAGTGGGGGCAGGGTCTCATGGAACATGCTCTGTAGCTCACACACTAGAGCCATAAGGTGAGGGTAGCCAGGTAGACAAGGCCTCTGGGGTCTGTCCACTGTGTCCTATCTCTCCCCATCTAACCCTAACTTAACGAGCAGCAGCTATGAATTAGGGAATAAAGTTTGGGGCTTGTATCCTGCAGGAGACATGAGGGGCATGAAGAAGAGAGATGATGAGATGCAAGGGCAAAAGAATGAGGGGGGTGAGGAGGCCCCCAAAGCTGTTCCATACTTTCTGTGCTACACATGCCCTCTCTTCCCAAACCCCGAGTCCAGGTTGACTCCTGCCCTCCCTCTGGCTTGACCATGCTCCTGGCCCCAGTCTGTCAGATGTTAAGCTTCCTGGCAGAGTGAGGAGAGCCTTCCCTCCAGGAGCTTCAGCTGTGAGGTCTTTCATCTTGGCCTAACCTGCCTGTTGCTCCAGTCCTGTACTTGGATGCCCCGCCCCAGCTGATTGATGGGAGTACCACCCGGATGGGCTCTGATTGTCTCATTTCTAATGTATGGCAGTGAGGTGAGTGGTCCTCAGACCCCAAAGCCTGACCCGAGTCCCTTGACTGTTAGGATTTGTGCCTGGTCAGGGATCTGGTTTCTTCCTCATGCCATACTGCCCACATCCTTACCCTCTTGTCACTTTGAGGGGGCATCCTTCCCTGAGTCTGGTGGGAAGGTCCCTGCTAAGGGGATCCTGGCCTGAGGGCACTGCCCAGTGGGGCAGTTTCTTGTGCAGGAGGAGAGGAAGGTGCCAGGGGTGCAGAACACACAGCTAGTACCTGGATTGGGAGCCTAGGGAAGTCACTGTGCCCAGGAGGTGAGGGGATCCCCTGCTTCTCCCAGAACCCTAGGACCCCAGACAACCCTGGAGCTGGGCCTGGGCAGAGGTTGTGGGGGCTGAGACTAGTGCCAGCCTAATGCCAGTCTAACACCAACCTGCCTGGAGGGGGTGCCCCAGTCAGCTGTGCCTGTGTCTGCCCGCATAGGGCAGCAGGAGGCTGTCAGTAACTATCCTTGGGCCAGGGCCGGTTACGCTGCCAGTTCCGGTCATTGTGGTTGTGCTCCGAGTCCTGGGCTAGGAGCCGGTCTTGGGGGTCGTGCCCATTAGCACTAGGCAGCCCCGAGGTGTGTTGCCGGTGAGGCTGGTACAGGTCCTGGTAGGCATCTGCATAGTCCTCCTCCAGGTGCCGGGAGCTTCGCTGCGAAGATCCTGTCCAGGCTTGGCGTGAGCTCTCACTGGCCTCATCTGAAGGCATCAAGCTGTCCCGCTCCAGGGGCGAGTGCTCCTCGCCACGCTCCCCCAGTAGCTGCTGGTTCTGGGGACAACATAAAGGCTCTAAATGAGGCAGCACAGACCTCACCTTGGCATCCCTTCCTCCTCTGGTAGGATGGGGATTCTGTTCCCCCATCTCTCAATTCCTGAGATAGGAAATAGTGCAAGGAAGGAAAGTCATGCTGTAGCATTCTTCCTCTTTGGATATGGAAAACTGCAGCTTTTGATTCCCTCAAAATTCAGGCTCTGCTTTCAAGAAAGACTAGAAAACAGGTATGGAGATTATATTTCCCTTGACCCCCAGAAAACTAATCTCGACTTAGCCATCTCATTGACTTATTCCCTCTTTCATCAGGAAGTTCCATTGCTACCTGCACTAGCTCTGGATCCAACAGAGCTGGGGGTTCTGAAATCCCTTGCCCTTCTGAACTTGAGGGCAAGGACACTCCTCTGCTTTGGGCTGGGCAGGGATGAAGGTGGGCAGGCAGTGCCCGAGGATCTGTGCCCACTGGAAATGGTTACCTGAAGTCCAGGGATTGCACTGGGAGGGCCCAGAAGGCCGGGGCCAGGGGCTGGGTGGTGGGTGGCCCGCCAATAAACCTCCAGGTACTCAGCCAGGTGCTCACAGGCATCCTCCAGCTGGTTCTCATCCAGAATCACATCAAATGACTCCTGGGTGGCAGGAAGAGGAAAGGGGGAATGTTGGACTCCTCTCAGTGGCAGCTCTTCACTCATCTTTAATGCTCCCCCAGTCTGGCAAAAGCAAGAGTGAGCACAGGAATAGATGATTCAGGCACTCACCGGAGGGCACTGAACCAGCTTATCATATGCCATCATCTGTACAGTCAGGTGCTTCATTTGTGACTTCCCTCGGGAGCGGATGAGGCGCTGGAGTACCTGAGGGGAAAGGGGAGGGCTAGGTCTAGATTCTCTTGGGGCCTTGGGCAAAGCTGGGCCTGGAAAATACAGCTGGAAAGCACTGGGCATGCCCCCTCCCCCACTTGTGATATGGCATCAGTGGCGGGTGAGGATGAGTCAGAATGGCCAGATGCAGTAGGGAAAGGGAACTCAGGTGCCCTTGGGCAGTGACCGGGCAGAGTTGCACTACATTCTGGAGGGGCAGCCCTGTGGGTCTCCTCCATCACCCCTGCCTCCTTACTTTCGGTGAAGAGACTTTGACAAAGACGATAATGGGGGCCAGTGATGTCTTGGCCAGCTGTGCTGGGTGGTTGATGGTGTCAGCATCCAACACTACCAGCTGCAGGGATTTGGCCAGCTCGAATATGCGCTCAATCTCACTCTGTACTTCAGCTGTGGAAGAAAGGAGTGCGAATGCTCACCAGCGGCCTCACCTACTTCTTACTCCAACAGGGCCTTCCTACAGGAAGGTTCTCACTAATGTTTGAGTGGGCAGAGAAGCAGAGAGATGGGGACCTCTCACCAATGCTGGAGCGGACAGAGGAACGTTCAATGATGGTCCTCTTGCCAGGATTGTTGAGCACAGATCGCTTGGCCAGCGAGAGGTCAGCTGTGACGCGGGTGATGGAGATTCTGGGGTGGAGGTAGAGCATCACAGCTCACTTCTAAACCTAAAGCCTTATGCCCTTCCCTGCCAAGACCCCACTAACTTTCCCTTTAGAGAAAATGGTGCTACAGGCATCTAGAAATAGGCAATGGTCTTCTCCCTGGTTCTCATACCACCCCAGGCCAGGGCAGCTTACCTGCCATCAAACCTATGTTTGAGGAAGTCAAAGAGAGCCTTCTGCATCATGTCTGTGACCTGGGTGGGGGGAAGGCACAGAGCTGACTGAGAGCCCTTTTGGAAAGGGCAGTGTCCCCAGGCATGACCCTCGAAACCCACCCCTCCACACACAGACCCTGGGCAGTGGGGGGGACACCTCCTCCCACTGTCCCTGGGAACTTCTGTGGCAATCTTGGGGTCAGGGACCTCCTCTCACCTCATAACCTTTGAGAGAGGGGCCCACCAGCACCACTGGCCGCATGGAGGGTACCACATCATATGGGGGAACATGTTCCACCTGCAGAAGGGACATGAGGTCAGGCAAAATCATGGCCCTGTGCCTGCCCTATACCTGACTGTCTTGGGGACACATTTCAGGAGTTCTGGTGCTCCCTCTCTTCTCTGTTCTCCTACCTCCAACAATGACTGCCCAGAAAACTGTTCACAAAGCCATAAGCCATGAGCCCACCCCACACCCACAGCCCAGGTCCATTGCTTGACTTACCTGCTTTTGCTTCTGCTTGGCTTTTTGGAAAAGGAAATAAAAGGTTAAAATTGGTAATGGAGAAAGGGCCCTGGGGGCGTGACATTCCCTTCCCCAGGGGAGACATTAGGCTTCTTCCAGCTCTTTTGATCCTTCCACCAATCCCACTCCCACACAGTTAATGTGGGGAAAATTCTCCCTTCTCCTGTGTCTTAGTCACCCACCTACCCAAGACAGGTGGCATGGGGCAGGGGGCTACCTAAAGATGGAGGAGGGGAGCGTCGGTTGCCAATGTCACTCAGGCTGGAGGGGTTCCCAGATCTCCTGAGAGCAGAAAGAGAGGTCGGAGAGAAGGCCTCTGTGCATGTATGCATCTATACATTACTTACTAGTCATGTGCATTTATGTGTATGCTTGTATATCTGTGTGGTTGTAGAGCGGGGTGTATATATTTTTGTGCTCAGCATATGGGTGTATGTGAGGTGTGTGCGTGGCCACTGTGTACTGTGGTTAATGTGTACATGTCTGGGGTGAGTGTTTATTGAGCCACAGCCCTGCTCTCACCTGGCCTTCTGCTCCTGTTTGAGCCGGATGCTCTCCAGGCGCTGGGGGCTGGGGATGAAGGCGATGTCCCCACCTTCTTTCACTAGCCTCCCGATCCACCAATCATTGCTGTATTTCTGGGGGTGGGATGGAGAGGGAAGGGGAGGTGAGAGGAGACAGCCTAAGCCTCAGTCCTGGATCTTCAATGTGAAGGAGCCAGGGAGGCATTCAATAGGTCCAAGTGGACTGAGGAAGGCAGTGCAAGGGAGGCGGGCAGGAGAAGGTGCCATAGGGAAGGGCAGCCAGGTCTGCGCCATCCAGGACTCAGAGTGAGGCATCACAGCTGTCCCATGTTAAGAGGCACTTGATAGATATGGAGGCTGAGGTCCAAGCCAGGCCTCAGAAGGACGGAGACTCTGGGGATTAGGTCTTGGATGTGAGAGGTGAATGGGTGCATGTTAAGGTAAGAGTTGAGGAGTTTGGGGACTTGTTTATAGACTGAGGACCTAAAGAAGTAAGGGGCATTGGGATTTGGGGCAGGAGCAGGAAAGTTAAGTGGTGGAGGCTTTGGTGGGTTAGGGGGTTAGTCAATCACCTCTTTAATGTGCAGAAAATCTTTGGCCTCAAAGTTGACTCCAGAGCCCTGGACTGGGCACTCCTCGTCCAGTACACCACAGTAGCTGACATTGGTCCTCACAGCAAATGCCACGGGCTTGTGCTGGAGAATTTGGCCATCAGTGCATGAGAGGGGAGCCTCAGTCCACCCCCTTCCCCGTTTCAGTACCTTGTCCACAGAGGGCTGACGCTCCAGCAGAGGAGCTTGGCCTTGGCCAGAATCTCTGCCCATCACACATGCACACTCTTCTCCACTCACATTCACCCTGTCCAGTGACCTTTCAGGACTTAAGACCAAGCACAGGCTTCCACCCAGCCTGGCCTGCTGTCTTGACCCCTGCCCCAGAAGGCGCTACCTTGGCCCTTTCAAGCTGCTGCTGAGCCTGGCTCTCCACTTCGCGCCGGGCACTCTCCCGGTCCTCCTCCAGCGAGACGTCTGAGTCCAGAGATGGGCGGCTGGTATAGGAGTCGGCTGAACCCTGAAAGCGGAGAGAGGCTGTGACCCCTGGGCTCCAGCGTGTAGGGCACTGCAAAGAGTAGAGGTACCCTCCTAATCCACAGTGGTGCCACCATGAACCCCCAGCATGTCTGTCTCCAAGGGGGGTGGCTGGGCCCCCACAGTCCCTCCTGTTCCCTTGGGAAAGGCTCCAGGGCCTCCAGTGCAGGAAAGTCAGTCCGATCCATATGTGCTAAGATCTGGGCCCCTCCCCCCAAGCCTATTAATACCGCAGCTTTGAATAGACTCTGCCTCACTTCTCTCTTTCCTGCCTTTTCTCCCCTCTACCAGGTCCTCTGAGGCAGAGGGTAGAAAGATACGCCAAAGATGGTATACTGGAGATGATTCTGAATCCAAGAGACCCAGTCGTCTTGTTCATTCCTGCCTGCTTTTAAAAAGCCTGGCAGGAATACAGCCCACCAGGGAAGAGTCAAGAGATGCTGGCTGGCATGGCACTGGCCCTGAGGGTCTGGATATAGCCATCCGCCCCCTTAGATCTCATCTTCCACAGTCTCTTCCCTTCCAGGGTGAAGAGGTGGGTACAGAGCTGCCAACTCTTGGAAGTAATTTCCCCTTTACTCTCCCCACCCCCCGCTTTCTTCCCACACCTGCTGAGGCAACCGGCCAAATGTGGGCAGCAAACAAGACACAGGCTGAGAAGGCAACACAAAGCTATCTCCCTGGGCACGGGTGAGGTTGGGCCCTGCCTACCACCTGGCCTACATCACCCCCTCCTTCTTCAAGCCCAGGGGACAGCAGGCCCTGGAGAAGGGCCACACTCATGCCAGGCAACACAGCCAAGGAATCAGACTCTGGGGATGTGGGAAGGGGGTTTTTGGTAAGCTGAGCAAGGAGAGTCTCTGAATCCTGCCCATAGGAAGGGTCTTTGGACAATGAGGGTACATTTGGAGAACCCTAGAGCTCACCTTAAGGGCTATGAGGGAGATGCACAAATGAGAAAGGGAAGCTGGACCCTGGGACAAGAGGCTGGAAGACAGGATGTCTGAGTTTCTTCCTCAATCTAGGAAGAATGGAATCTTGTTTTCTGCCTCAGTTTCCCTTCTTTATGGGCAGAAGACTGAAATGATGCTTCCCTTAATTCTGAGGTACAGGTGCAAAGAGAAGGCAGGAGCCTAGATAAGGAATTTATATAGGAATGTGTGTGTGTGTGTGTGTGTGTGTACAGGGGAAGAGACTCTAGACCTGCTTCCAGAATGTTCTCAGGCTGAAGAACATTCCCTCAAGCCCATTGTGCATAAGCACCTCACAGAAAGCAGCAGAGAGCAGATTCTCTGGGAAAGTACACCTGCTATCCACTTGGCCTCTGCCCCAGCCCCACCTTGGGCAGGAGGGCCTGTCAGCTTGGTCTCAGCCCAGGCCCAGCAGCCTAAGATATAGACAACATCTGTGGTAGACCAAAGGCATGAAGATGACACAAGGGGGCAAGAGTCTTTAAAATTACAGAGTAGAGTCTGCCTGCTCTTTCCCACCTCTCTTGAGAGTAAAATCAGGCTTGCTTGGCAGCAGGAAGGAGAGGCTGAGCCCTAGGAAGAAACTTTGCACTGTCAGCAGGGTGAGAGACTTCTTTCCCAGGGGTTTTAGTATAAAAGAGAGGTTTCTGCGGGATATGGCTGTCTGCAGTAGATGGGGCTGACAGGCTGGGTGGGAGGCAGGAGGAAAGGCAGGATAAGCATACGTCAGATACTTCCAAGATGCCCAGCACTGAGCTGGGAAAGGAGTCTAACCTTTACTCCCTGCCCTCCAGGCTCTCAACCTATTTGTAATCTTAATATTCCTGCCTGGGAAATCAGGGTTACCTGGCCTCCCATCCTAGGATGGGAATGACAGAATCTCTTCCTAAATATTTAATAAGCTGTGCTCAGAATGGAACCCCCTCTCCATTACTCCCAAGTCCTAAGAGCTCACTCATCTCTGATGCTCTGACCTCACTGGGAGAGGCCAGGACTGCTCTGCCAAGTACACTCTGGGGTCTTGACTCCCCCATCCCCTGCTATGCCAAAACAGCCAGAGGCTCAGTACTTTGGAGCTGCCAGGAGTTGGCACAGAGCCCTGGTGGTGCCCCCTTGCCTGGTTAGTGTGTGGGCAGGCTGCAGCTCCACTCTTGCCTGGCACGGGGGAAGGAGAGGAGGGAGATGAGCCGGTGGATTTATTTAGAGTCTAATCTCCCTCCTACTGCTTCAGAGGGGGCCTCAGGGAGAGCAAGGAGCCAAGCAAGAGAAAGGGAAGTGGGGCAGGGGATCAAGGAACTAGAAAGAGGTGGGGAGAGAGCAATAGGTCATCATGCTGCCCCCAAATGCCATTCACCTTGCAACAACTCCTGCCTTCTCTCTAGGGATGCAAAGAACCTCCCGGTTCCCCTCCAGCCCCACAGAGAGGTCCCTTCTCAAGCTCACTTTGGCACCCTGGGTCATGCCAGCTGTCACTTCAATTGTCAGAGAAGTGGTATCCACCAGGGCCTTGAAAATGATCTGCTCTAGCTGCTAGGTAATTAGCCCCAGAGGCCTGCTGGAGAGCTGGGCCCAGCAGGAGCCTAGTCCCAGAAAAGAACTGACAGCTACCTATTCTGAGTCCCAGCACTCATCTCTCCTGAGTCTGGCAGCAAGAGATGGGAGAGGGATTCAACATACTTCCTTTTCAGACCCAGTAGAGTTGGCAACTGTACAGCTCTACTTCCACATCAATCAGGGGATCCCTTCTAGAACATCTCGTGGTCCTCTTCCAAGAGGCCTTCTTCCAGGAGGTTTACGGGAAGGTTGGTGGTTCCAGGGGGCTGAGAAGCTGCTCCCGATCCTGTCCCCATCCTTCTAGGCACCCTCCCTGATCTCTAAGCTTCAGGAATCACTGCCTAATTAACTGCTTTGTCTCAGTGGGTCAGGAGATAAAAGCAAAGAGGAGAATTAAATATTTATCAGTTGCCTGGTTCTCTGAGCAAAGAGCTTCCTCTCCAACCCCAGGTCCTCAGCTTCTCTGGCCTCACCTCCAGGCCCTCCATGCTGAGCAGGGGCACAGGGTGCCTGCTGCTATGAGGAAAGCCTCAGCAGGGGGCTGTGGAAAGGTTGGCCCTGGTCAACTGGCCACCCATGTGCTGGGTGCCTGGATTTCAGCCTTGGTCAGAAGCTGGGCTACAGTAAGGGTGAGGAGATAAGGCAATGCACAGAGATGGAAGGCAGAAAGGAGGTTCTCAAGTTTTATGATCCCTCTTTTTGAAGAGGCTGGGACCAGACTCCCTGATGTTCTCCCAGGCTCTCTCATTTGTTGTTTACTTGGGGCATGGGTCTGGAATGTCGCCCTCCTCAAGAGCCCTGGCTCCTCTTGTAGCTGTTGTGTTTAGATCTCATAAATCTCCTCTGGGAACTCTAGACATTGCATCTGCCCTCTCTAAAGCATCCATGACCATTGCCTCCACTCCTCCATCCCTACCTTCCTCCATCTCTCCTGTCCTATGCTGTAGAGCCACTCGCCCAAGCCTTTCACCCACACTGCCCCTTCTTGCTCACATCCGCTGCCCCTTGATCTAGGACTGGGGCACTGCTGAGCCCCTGACATGAAAATCCACCTCCCCACTTTCCTAGCGCGCTCCCACCTCTGCCCTACCACTGAGACGTTTCTTAAAGTCCTGAACTGGGGGAAGGGTCCGAAGGAGAGGGGGTGTCACCCCAACTTCCCCACCCCCACCCTCACCATGGACACTCACCGCCTCCGAGTCCTCAAACCCGGGCACGTAGGAGTCGTCATACATGGGGGAGTCCGGGTGGGGGGGAGCCAGCGGCGCCGGGGGCGGGAGCGGCCTGGAGGCAGGGGCGAAGGCAGCAGCCGCGCCCGAGAGATGCCACCGAGCCCCGCAGCCCGGCGGGCGGCGGCGGCGGCGAGCGAGAAGGCACGAAGGAGGCAGCGAGCCGCGAAGCCCAGCTGCTCCCAGCTCAAATCACCGCTCCCCCCACTCCACCCCCCAACCCTGCTGGTCCCACCCCAGGAGCGGCTGAGGAATCTGGCGCCGGCTCCTACAACAATGGTGCCCGCCCACCTGCCCCACCCCCTCCCCGGGAGAAGCCGGGGGTGGCGGTGGGGGGCCGGCCACTCGGGGAGCCCGCGACTGGGCCGGGAGAGGGTAGTAAACCCGAGCTAGGTAGAAGGTGGGTCCCCAAGCACCTATGGGGCAAAGGGGCAGCGGGGAGGAAAGGGAGGAGAGACTGCGGGCGGGGCGGATCCAGGCTTGGAGGAGGCGGGGCGAGGAGAGATGCGGAGCCGGGGACGCGCGGCAACCCAGGAAATACTCCGTCGGGAAACAAAGGGCTGGAGCGGGGGAGGGGAGGGGGCGCCGAGACGCGGAGGGAGACGAGACCCGAGCAGGGAGAAGAGAGGACGCGGATTCCCGGGAGGCAGTAGAGAGAGAAAGAAGGGATGGAGGCAGAGGGTGGAAGCGGGGAGACAGGCAAATAGGGAGACTGAGGGAGACAGAAGAGGCAGCGGGGAGGGGCGGCTGCAGACGGGGGAGGGGCCCCAGGTGAGAGGGCGGCGTGTCTGTGCCCTGGCAGTCCAGGAGACTCCAAAAGCAAACCTCTCAAAGGTGAAACCAAGCCAATGCCAGGAAAGCAGCCCCTGCTCCAACAGGTGCCCAGCCCCTCAGTCCGGATATGCGGCGGCAGCAAAGGATCGCGGTGCCCAACCCTTCCTAAAGTGGGGGTGGGGGTGGGTCAACAAACTGGGATTAGGCCCGCAAATTTCATCCTAGTCTGGCAGGGATTGGGGGTACCCTTTCTCACTTCCCTGCCAAGCACTGTGCCACGGATTGCAGAGGCACCCTTGGGTACTGGAGCTGGGAGAGTCTATCTTAGCTGAGCCTAAAGAGAAGGGGAAAAAAACAAAGAAACAAGAGGGTGGAGGTAGGGGGATTGTTGTGGGTGGGACAGAAAGTAGGATCCTGGCCACAGTGGGATTGGGAGGGGGAAAGGGCAAGTCTCCCCGGAGTCACTGGCGTAAGATCAGATTCTCTCCTTAGCAGAAGGATGGGGGGTCGGGATCCAGATTCCAGTCACATGTACCACTCTACACCAGTCTCCTCCAGAGGACCCCCCAAGATTAGAAACAGACCAACAGCCATCTTCAGGAAATTTCCCCAAAGATTCTCCCATTTGAGCTCCCTCCTTTCTTCATCTCCTGAGCAAAATTAGTCCTTTGAATTCTGATCAATGGCCTAGACTGCCTACCCACCTACCCATCCCCCTCCCCCCAATCCGGGGATGACAGAAGTAGTCTGGGGGTTACACACTTGTGGAGAGAGGCCTTAGGCCACCTAGTGTCTGGGCTCTTGTTCCTGAGCTCAATCCTTCTCCATTGCCACTTTCTCATACCCTCATTGTGAGAATGAGAAAAGAAAATGGGGGCATGAGAGCCTCTATAAACTAAAAATCCCTGTCCAATAGTGTGTGTGTGGGGTTATTGATATCACTTTAATAACCACTTAGTGATGCTTCTTTCCCTCTCAGTAATGGATTGCAGGGAGATGAGGAGGGAGGGAAAAGTTTAGAATAGGGGCCCCTCTGTCCAGGAGATGGGGGTGGGGAATGGGGGGAGGGGGTTAACAGGAAGGGGAATGTGGTATAGTGGCTGAAAGATGTTTGGAAGGCAAGACACCTGCATATTAGTTTTGGCTCTGCCACTAAGCTATGTGATCCCAGTCAAGTCACTTATCTCTGAGACTATTTCCCACTCCTTAAAAGGAGGTTGAGCTAGACTTTCTAGGGGCCCTTTTAACGCTGAAACTTGGAATCTGGAGATAGGCCACCAAATGTTCCTTACTCATCTATGCTCACTAATTTATTCCTTCCACAAACATTTATGGAGCATCTGCTCTAAGTAATTCGCAGTCCCTCCTTTGCTTAGCTTAAGGGCTAGAGGTGAATCGGGAAATCAAAACTCGACAGGGTTGGTGATGAGATCTTTGTTAAAGGGCCTGTGCATGGGAGAGAAGACCATCTAAACCAGTCAGCTTCCCATCTGTGCTGCTTGTTTCTGTTTGCTTGGCAAGGAAAAGAGAGAGAGAAGGGGGCTCATCTTCAAACTATCTTTAGTCTGTCTACCCCTCTGGGTGGTCCAGCCCAGCCCAGCATCTTCTTTCTACTAGGTTGGCAAACTGGGTTTGGCTGGAGCCCCTACAGCTGGGGGTCCAGTCACTATTGCGAATGCAGACTGCATTCACAACTCCCTTTCCTGAGGCCAGCATCATTTGGAGTTATTATATATTGGATTCTTCTAGACTGAGAATCCCCAGACACTCTGGCTTTTCTCCTCTGTGCTCTCTCCCATAGCATTCATTTATCTTCCTCTTTCAAGCTCTCTGTTGCTTCAATTTCTTTTCCCTTTCCAGAGGGGCAAAGAGGAGGCGTGAGGGATGAAAGAATAAGACCCTCAAGGTGCTCTCTCCTACGAGAGGATTCCAGTGATTCCAATGAAGAAGACAGATGCTAAGGCAGCTGCTTCACTCCCCATCCCTGAATCTACTCTGCTGGCATCTCCTTTTGGACCCTCTCTACCCCCAGGGAGTCCTGGGGACTGCAGATAACAGTGGATCTGCTATCAGGAGCACTCCTTCCTCACACACTTTGTTGTCTTCATCCACATCTGGGACAGTGGTGCCTAAGTCTGCTCAAGAGGCATGAATTGCCATGCCAACAAACCCCAGGAGATGGGTTCAAGCTCCTCATACCTGGGCCCATCCCCTGGGTCCTCTGGGAGCTGCAGAGCCTCCCTTTTTTCTTCCTGTATCTCTGGGTTGCTACCCAATGCCCCCTTCCACTTCTCGCCACACCTTCCTACTCCATTTCTCAGGCCAACCTATTGACTTTCTGTCTGTAACAGGACATTTCAGTATTCCTAACCCCTTTTCTTCCTCATGGCTGGGCCTAAGGGGAGAATGCTGAGGGCAAAAAAGGATCAGGGTCGAGAGCCACCTTGAGGGGAGGACTCCTGTCCAACTCTACCTAGAAGAGACCTATTAGACTCGCAGCTGGCAGGTACTGAGGCATCAAAGCAAGACAGAGGATGCAAAGCCCAAGTAACCAGATTTGGGAGCTAGAGTTCTTGGGTGCCTCCAGAATACATTCTAGCTTCTTTCAGCGCACCAGGAAGCTGGGCAGATCCCAATCCCTGAGGCTTGAAGGGGGAAACTGAGGCAGGAGCCAGCACTTCTGGAAAATCCTCCCTCCAGGAGTCACCAACAACTGCATTCGCTGCTAAGCTGTCCTCGGGGAATTCAAGGAGAGGCACCAGGGAGAGCTTAGCAGAACCCTGCCCTCTCCCTCCTCTAATTTAGCCCCCTCTCTGGCTTCTCAGTTGTCCTCTCCTCCCCTCCCATCCCAGTTCCAATGCTTAGGAGCTGCCAGCTCTGGCCTCTCTCTCCCTCCTACCCGGTGCCTCTTCCACCCTTGGTCTGGCTTCCTCTGATCTCCCTCCCCTCCCACCCATTAGGAAGGGGGCCCGCGGTTACCTCGTTCAGCAAGAAGGTTGCACTGGAGTCAGAAAAAGACATAGACCGAGCTAGCGGCCTCTCCCATCCCCGGGGCCCGGGGCTCCGAGGCGGGAGCACGACCTGGCCGCGGCTCCGCACACTGGCTGCTGCCTGCTCGCCTGGTCTCGCCCCAAGCCCGCCCGGCTCCACCGCCCGCTCCCCTCCCTCTTGCTGGATTCCCTCCCCCTTCTCTCCTCCCTCCTTCCTTCCCTCCCGCTCCCCTCCTTTCTTGGCGCCTCTGTTAGTCTCTCTCGCGCTTCCTTCGCCTTTCCTTCCAGCCTATCTCCCTCGCCGTCTCTTCTTCCTCTCCCTGATCTCGGCTGTTTATCTGGGCGCCTCCTACTGCCCTTTCATCCTCATCTCTCGCCTTCCTTCCCCAGTTCCCCCTCCCCCCAGCTTCTTCCTCAACCCTCTCCCAGAAAGGGAAAGGACTCTGGAACTGCCTTCGCCGCAGGCAGAAGGTCGAGAGTAGCCCCAGACTGTCTTAACTCCTGAGCTTTAGGCGGAAGCTTCTGCTCCTTCCGGGTCCCGGCTCCGTGCCAAGCGCCCGGCCGCTGTTCCCTAAAGAAGAAAGGCTCCGCGGTCCCAGCGGTGGCCTCGACCCGGACCACAGTGAAGGAAGGAACCGAAAAGGAAGAACGCTCGTTTACAGCTTGCCTGCCGGTGCGTCAAGGAGCCTCCTCTGGGTTCTGGCAAGCCACGTTCATCCACCCCTCCCAGGCCCGGACCCCGGGGCTCCAGTGGGATCCATATGGAGACAGCGCAGGCGGGATGCGCCCGGCGCCCGGGAGTCTCTGCTGTCACCCCTCCTGTCCCAGGTTCTGGCGCTGCGGTCCCAGCCTCGAGAAGGGGAAGGGCGAGAGGCGAGGCGGCTCTTCCCTGACCGGCTGCAGCACACCCTAGGCTCGCTTGCCCGGTGGCCGCACACGCCCTCCAGGTGGCTGCACCTGCCTCGGGTCGCGTCTCTCTCCCGGCAGGGATCCGGCCCTGCCAGTAGGAGGCGCTGTCCTGACCGGAGCCCAGAGGACCAGCCAGGAGCCAGACCCCGCTGAAGCCTAGTACCAATCCCTTGTCCACTCCGCTTTCCGGGAACTGGGGTCCCACCTCCAGACCCTCAGTAGCCGACCTCAGGATGCACTCTTTTTCTCCACTACCGTGAGGTTTCTTAGAGACACGCGCCTCTCCGGGCCCCCAGACTGCTCTTACCTCCATCCTGGTTTTGAGGAGCGCTCCCCCTGAGCCAGGCAGTGTCCCGATCGGCACTGGACAGAGCCGCGGGACGGCTCTTCGGGTCAGTACCCTCCTCTCCGCCCCCTTCGGCGGGCACGTCAAACAGGACAAGCCCAAGTTCGGCCGGGGGAAGGGGGAGCGGGGGTGTAGCCCCATGCAGCTCTCTCTCAGTACGCTTCTGAGCAAACTGGCCTCTAGCTGGTCCCTCCACAACCCCCAACACCCTCAGGCTGGACTGCTCCCCCCTTCTCCATATTACAGATGATGCCAGGGGGCGGTGGGCAGACACACCCTGAGACAAATGACCTGGATCCCCAACTTCCCCTCATTACCAACTTGAAGTCTTCCCTTTCATATCGAGAGCGCCCCACCCTTTAACCCATTTCCTTTGTGGGTTCTGGGGACCCCTTCCCACAATCCCTCCATCCCTTGGGGGTCTCGGGACACTGCCCCCTCTTTCTGCTCAGTTGACTCTTCACTTGCCCCCATTCCAAAAGGAACTAAGTTGGGGGACAGTCAGTTCTCGTCTCTCCATCCCCAGCTCCTCAGGCTGGATGTAACCTGGAAGGTGCTTTGTGAACACACCTCCTACCCTCCCTCTGTGGTCCAGTCCAACGGGTCACAGATCCCCAACACCCACCCCCCTGCACCCCCAAGTTACCATCTTCAGCAATTCAGAGAAGATAGGGTGTGTTGTGTGTGTATTTTTTAAAAATGTGTGAGGATGTTTTAATGCTTTTTTTGTTGTTGTTTTGGTTTTGGTTTTTGGCTCTTAGGAAGCAGAAGCTTTGTCTTCCATTTGGCAATAAGTGCTAGAGGGAGAGCCCCCTCCCTCTTCCCACACCCCCTGCTGACCACAGCTAATGGAGTAGCTCCTCTGGGCCTTGGGGCAGCTTAAGTTTCTATAAGAGAAGGGGGTGGGGTGGGGGAGCGGGTTCTGGCTAAGGCAAGTGATTGTTCTGGCTCCCTCCCCACCCCACCCTGAACTTACAGACTAGAACACCATTTCTCCACCCCTTGCTTTAAAATAGAACTATCAATTACTTCTCCCTGAGCCTATCAGAGGGAATCTGAGGTGCACATAGGGGCAGTTCTGCACCCTTGCTTTTTCTCATTTCCACCCCAGTTGCGCTCCACATACCCTTCCTTTTGCAACAGAGAGAAGGTAGAAATCTCAGAGCTAGAGCCGGGAGCCCAGCCCTGAGGTCCCCAGAATTTTCTTCTCCCAGGCCCCTCCGTGTGAGATGCCTGGCAGGATTCTCCCTCTTTGGGCCCTGTCCGGGACCCACACCCTCTTCCTTGCCACTCGAGCTCCTTCAGGTCCCCCTGCATCTCTGGTTCTGACCTCATGGTATCTGTGCAGGGTACCCTGCTCAGATGGGCCTCTAGAGTGGATACTCCTGGGAGCCATGCCCTAGCTTGGGCCATTTGGGTCCTCAGCCCTGGTCTACAGGCCCCCAGGGCTCCCCAGGTACCCTTTATCCCTTCTTCCTGGGTTCAGCTTACCCTTTTTCCTGACCTCCCACACCTCCAGGTTGTCAGGACCTTAGGGTATTTGACAGGACCGCTGCTAGGCATTTGGGTTAGTGTTTCTGCACATTTAAAAAAGATGCTCTCTCCTGGGAGACCACAGCTCTCTACCAGGGGGCTTGCTAACTGCTCTAGGGCTGGATTTCAATCCCCACTTGCCTCCTCAGCAAGGCATAACCTGTGCAACTGTACTTGGTGACCCTGGCATTTGAAAAATCTGTGCCCCATGAAGACAAGAGAAGAGAGATCACTATATTCTTCCCTGTTTATCTATTCTACCTAGATCTTCTGAAAAGGCTCTGTGGAAATGGCTTCCACGGGGAATCCCCATTGCCAGGTCCACATATTACTCTGGGGAAGTTCCTCTGACTTCAAACCTCAGTCCCTCCTGCTGCAACCTCTGCCTTTTTCTAGGCTCTGTCTCTGGGCCCATGGTGTTATTTGATACTTCTAGGCACTTTCAGTCTCCATCCCCTGATGCAGCATTTGCTATAAATGTCTGAAGAGTTTCTTGCTAATGTGACCAGCAGGATTGCACCCTCTTTCCCATACCAGGCCTCACTGTAGGGACTGGGAAGTCAGCTACAGCTTCAAGAGCCAACCCTTACCCACTCTGGGGCAGGGAGTGCAGCAGTTCTGTGGATTTTGGAGTTGCTCCTGGTCCCAGAGAAGGAGGGAAGAATGAGAGGACTGAGTTGCTTGGCTCTCACTCTCTTGCTGCCCAGAGTGTGGCTCAGCCCGGTACACAGTAGGTGCTTCATAGATGTTTACTGTAGTCTTGGATGTCAGTTTCCCCTCCGGGTCCAGTGCATGTGATGGATGATTCCAATTCCATAGAACAGGTTGGAGTGAGGAATGAGGCTGATGTGAGGGTAACTCAAGGGTATTGCCCCAGGTAGAGGAAGGGATGGGCCAGGGAAAGAAGGGTGGGCCTTGATTTTGCAGCATTTGTTCTTCACTAGAGGCAAAGAACCACTGTTGACAAACTCGCAACATTTTAGGACTCTGCATTGCAGCACTCCCCAAGGAGTCATTTCAAGTCCTTCCTCAGCTCCTACACATTTACAGGCTTTATAAACATCAGAGGTTGACTAAGGAAGCTGGGATTGCAAAGGGATGGGGTGGGGTGGGGGAATCCCTGGAAGATTTTGAGATATTTGACTCAGATTACAGGCCAGAGGTGTGGGAGCCTTTTGGGGAAAGAGTTCTCTTGTGTGGGGGTAAGGGAAAGATCCCAGGACTTCTAGAAGCCTGGGACAGAGGGAGGTTGGGCACCCTTTTGGAGGGTAGGGCTGCTGCTGAGAGGCAGAGGGTGACCTCAAGTAGGCTCAGAAGGACGGGGAAAGAGGCTGACCCTGGCATGGACAGTTGGAGTGAGTGGGGGTGAGGCACTGTGTCTGGGTGCTTCCTCCCTACCTCTCTGGCACACTGCAGTTTGTGAGTTTTCCTTTATCTCTCATGGATCCCTAGTCTCAGCACAGATCAGAGCCTCTCTCCAACAAGAAGTAGGGGGAGAGGTGACAGAAGTGGGGCTGGAAGCTGGCCACACTTCTGTTGCTCCCACTAGCCCTCTGCCCTAATCCTGAGTCCCTCCCCCTTTGAATATAAGGATGTGAGATGTAGTAGGCATTTCCAGCTCAGAATGAGGGCATGGTGCCCGCAGCCTCCTTGGGAATGAATTATTGAGGAGGGTTGGTGGTAGCCA
>PVKY010001956.1:0-28419 GCA_004027775.1 Bradypus variegatus | reverse complement strand
ATGCCTTGCATTTACAAGGAGCTTGACAGGGTGCACAGTGGACAGAAATACATCATGTCATTCTTTAGTGCCCTTGGGCAGGTGTGTGGATTCCCACCTACAGGTGAGGAGGCGGAGCCTTGGGAAAGGTCAGGTGACGTACTCATGCCTCTCAGGCCGCCTGGCGACGGGGAGGCTGGGGACCAAGCTCAGGCCAGCTGTCCCCTGACCACTGCTCCTTCTACCCAGACCTCTGGGCACCAGTCCTGGGGCAGAGCTGCCCAGGATTCCCCATCGAGAGGAAACGTTCACACTGCAGAGCGGAAGCTGGTCCTGGCGTTGAGGAAGAGCCACGGAAAATTCCCCACAGATCTGGCCCCAGCTACCACCTTCACCTTCAGGGGGTGTGGGGGTGGGGAGGCTGGCAGTGGACAAGGGACTATTCTCTCTACCCACCCAATTACTAAACAGTGAGGGGGAGAAAAGGCTTACCTCCCTCCTGCAAAGGAACACGATCTCTGCGAAAATTAAACATTTTTTTCAATACTGAAAAGCTGATTTTATTTCAACCAAAATAAAAATCAAAATTCTCACTCTGGAATTGCACAACTAGAACAGGAAGTGGAGAAATCTGATGAGGTAAAAGGCACAAAAATATGGGACTCAAACTCCACCCTAGAAAAGGGAAAGCTGACCGAAGACCTTGCCAGCCTGTCCAAGCATTTCAGAGAAGGGTCCCCAGGGCTGCGGATGGCCCAGCCTTTCTCCAGGGAATTGTTGGGGTCTTGGCCTCACCTGGACCTCAACAAAATGTGGTTGAATTGGTTAGAAAAGATATAAGATACAGTTCTCAGGCAGACAGCGCGTAGGTTCTAATTCCCATGAGAAGTTGTAGAAAGGCTTCCTCCGGGGGACAAAACCATTATAGGGACACCCTGGGGGAACCCCCAGAGTCAGGCCCTGTATTGTTTTAAACAGCACCTCACACAGGGTATAAATCACAATGATACTGCCGGTCCTGTGTTTAAACTTGTAAGGACGTGCAGACAAAATATAAACATTCCTTGACTGACAGAAAACTTGTTTCTGCACAGAGCTTCGAAAAGCAAAACTTCCATCTAGAAAGGAACCGATACAAACAAAAACTACTACCAGAACTCCAAGAAGAAATTTAGGAAAGAGAAATAATTGGGGGCAATCAAGTGCAACCCCCGACAACTTGTCTTCAAGCCACAGCTGCTGCTTTCCATCCTGGTTTCAGTTATGCCCAAGGGTCCACCCAGCCAAGGCTTTGAGAAAATGAAGGGTGGGGGGGGTGGGGGAGCAGAGCAAAGCAAAGCTAAGAAGCCCCCCGTGCTTGCCCAGATGGAGGGGCTGTGAGGCCCGAGGCTCCTCACCAGGCCATCGGATAAGGCGGTCTCCGTTTGCCAGCAGTGCTCTCCCACACCACCCTCTAAAGCAATTATGCAAATCTAAACAGGAAAATCAAAGCGGCAGGGCATGTGGTATAAACTGCACTCCGACTCGCCACCAGGAGCCACGAAGGAAAACTGAGCAGATGAACAACGGTCCCGATTGAAGGGAGTCACACTGTTTCATGCGAGAAACACAGCCACCTGGGCAGCCGGACAGACACAGAGCAGCCATCCCCACAGACAGGCCAGGTGGCATCAGAAAAACGAACGCCTGAAGACTGACTCCCCGTGGCAGCCGTGACCTCACAGCCCCACCCAGTTTCAGCTCAGAAAACAGACTGTATAAATCTTAGCCGTCAGCAAATGGACATTAGGCAACCTCAGGCGTCCTCCAGAATTTGGCAGCTCACGGAAGCCCATGATGCATGGAAAGTTCACTGCTGCTGTAAGCAGACGCTCCAAAGAGGGAAGCACAAAGGCTGAGGGAAGGCTGAGGCACCCTGGAGCTCCCCCAGGGGTGGGGAGCTCTGCCTTTAGTAATTCTAATGCATGCAGTGTGGGGGCCGGTTGCCTGAAAGCTGACAAACGGATTTCTTCAGCCCAGGGTGGTTGACCAGGTGCCAGGGTGGCTAAGCCCGGTCTGGCAGGTGACAGGTCCTCAATTAGGATCCTCTGGCCACCTATAACCGAAACCCCTAATAACAGAGGTTTAAACGAGAAAGGTGTTTGTCATGCAAAGAAGCCCCGGTGGGTGTCCCAGGTGGGCGGCAGCTCCACAACCCCGTTCTGACCGATTCCATCACCCAAGATGGCAGCTGGCCATCCCGTACCAGGCACAGGACAGGAAAGGCTGCGAGGAAGAGGCAAAGGAGCACACCAGCTACCTGTTAATGAGGTTTTCCAGAAGCTGCCACAAAACCCTTCAACTGCAGCTCCTGAGAGTGGCCCCCAAAGAGGGGAACGGGCACGTCTTCCCTCCGGGCAGCCCAGCTGAGCGAGGGTACAAACACCAGCCCGAGCTGAATTAGCACTGCCACATGCCACGCCACTTCCAAGCATCCTCCACGTGCCCTCTCATGCACTGAATTTGCCCATCAACACTGTGAAGTAGCTGCTACTGTCCCCCTTTTACAGCAGAGAAAACCGAGGCATGGTGAGGTTCAGTCATGTGCCCAGAGGACCTGTCAGAACCCATGGGCACTCCTGCCTCTCCTAGGAAGAAGGGGAGGTGGAGGGCTACGGGGGAGACACCCCTTGGGAAGCAAGCCCATGTTTACAAGGAGGGGCCTTAGTGGACTGACTTTGGGGGTCAGGGGCAGGCTCTCCCCACAGGCACAGCCAGGATGGCCCTGGTGTGTCCTCAGGCACCGATGCCCTGTCCACTCTCAGGGCTAGCTCGGGCCACCTTCTTCCCTGGGTCACCCTCACCAGACATCTTGGCCCCCTGTGCCCAACCCAGCCTCTCCTCGGCTCCTTCACCTGGCCACCTGCAGGTGCCTTGCCCCCCTGCCTCCACACCCAGGGGCTATGCATATTTTCTTATGTCCCCTAAGGCCATCTTGCCAAACCTTATGGACCCCTGCCCTGGTCCCCGGATCTGGCAGCATGAGAACCACCAAGTTTGCATATTAGAACACACACAGTTGGAGCGTTCCCAACGTGTTCATTTCCAGGAGTGCTGAGTCCCCCAGGGCACCCCCTGCTCCTGTGACTTCTCCTCGGGCTTGTCACCCTGGCATTGAGGCATCATGGGGCATTTGCACAGGAAGGACTTAGGCTGTAGGCCCTGTCAAAATATTTTCTGACGGGCCCAAGACTAATTTTCTGACACAATTCACAGTTACCGGAGAATGTGTTCACAATATGTTCCCACAATCTGCCCATCTCTTGCGGTGGGCACTTTGTTTTGATCAGGCCACTGTCGCCGTTGCTCGGAGTTCATGCATTATGCAGACCCGGCCCTGAGCTGGGGCACACACAGGCCTCAGTGCAGATAATCAGGAGGGGGGAAGGGGACGGGGGGTGGCAGGGTGCAGTGTTGCCATGGCTGCAGGGGAAGGGAAGGCAGTCGTATTCTGTTGAGAGACAAATGCACTTTCACATCACCCCGTGGTTATAGCACACAACAGCAGTGAATAAGCATAACCAGCTAAACATTAGAATTGAATGCAAAGCATCATGCCACTCCCCCATACCTGTCCCTAGTTCTTTATCAAACACAGGTGAACTATAATGTGAACTGCTGTATCATGTCAGGACATGTGGAAATGCTTATGGCATACCCTGTGAGGGTTTTCATAAAGCCACAAAATCCTATCTCAACCAGGTGAAAAACCTATCTACAATGCACAGAAAAATGCTAAGAAGGCATTCCATCAAACTATTAACAATGGTGTGGGACAGGACTCTGGTTTTCAAAAAAATAACTTTTTTTCCAATATGTGTCTTATTTAGCAGAAAGATATTTCTACAATTCTATATTCTGAAGTTTCACACATGCATGTATTACTGTCCTAATAAAGAAAAATTAAATTCAATGTGGTATTTTGTATCAAATGATAAAATGGCTAACATCTGCTTCAGAAAATACTTTTGATTAATAAGGTGTCATAAAAATCTCCCAAGGAATGGCCATTTCCTGCCTCCCACAATTTATAACAGATTGCCAAGGATGACTTCTTACTCCTCAGAATCCCCCTGAGGTCCCAACACCGGACACTCGGTCCTCCCTGATTCCGCCGGCCGCTCACCTGACACCATCAGGCAGCATATCTGGAGACGTGTCCCTCCATCTCTGTCCGTCCTCCTTTCCCAGGTCAGGCAGACGGCCACGAGCTCTGCATCCTAACCGATCCGACCTCCTCCCTGCTGTCCCCCACAGGCCTGATCACAGCCCAGCTCACGTGGAAAGCAGCTCACCAAGAGACCCGGCCACATCTTCCCAGAGTGTCCCAGGCCCCTCCAAATCCGGCCCCACCCTCTCTTCCCAGGCATGTCCACCTCGGCGGGCCTCTGGCCACGCTGCCCCTCAGGGCTTCTCCTTACCAAGTCCGTGCCCAGAACCCCACGCAGACAGCTGCTCTGCTCCAGCCACACTGGCGGCCCTTTCTCGATGTCCCTGGACACTTTGCCTCCTCCAGCAGCGGCTCCACACAGGCTGCAGGAGGGCAAGCAGCGAAGGGCCTCACCCCATCCCCATCTTCCACAGGACTCTCCAAGCACGGTGTCCTACCTGGGTGTGCAGCTCGGACGCTTTGCTCCCCTGCCCAGGTGCTCACCACCGAGGCATCCTGCCCTCCCCCTCTGCTCCCACCGAACCAGACCTGCCTCCCAGAGCAGGGAGTGAGTGGGTGGGGGGGTCTCATCTAAGGACACTATGTCCACCAAGTTGACCCCTCGCTGCTTTTCCAGCAAACGTGCAATTTTCTTTCCTCAGCTCAGACGGTCAGTGACCCTCTTCCTCCCTCCAGACAAGATGATTCCAGGACATATTTGTCTAGTTCTGACCTCGTCCCCATCTCCCTTTGGACACAACTCAAAAACAGCATTCAAACCACGGAGAAAAATTGCCAAGAAAATACATTCCTTTTCCCCAGCAATAAACGTGAGCCCCAATGTTGCATCACTTCGAATCAGAAAGCCCTGAAGGACGAGTAAAAAGACAGGGGCAGAGCATCTGTGACAGCCCTGAGGACCTCGGGGTGTGGGGCCACAAATACCAGTGGGGGCTGCAGCCCACACACCCCAGCTACCCCCCCCCCCAGAGGAAGAACCAGAGTCCGAGGCCACGGAGACCCCACACCAACCTTGGGAACTCAAAACGGCTCCATGGCTGCCAAGTGGGAAACAGACCACAATGCCATCCCCTAACAAGAGAGAGACTGAATAATGCTTTAAAGGATTCCACAGCGTCAAGTATATAAAAACAACAACAATCCACATTGTTTCTCACTATTCAACCTAGACAGTTGGGTTTGAAAAACTGCTTTCAATGAACCCAATAAACCATGGTGGCCTGGCCCAATACTATTGGATTTCAAATATTCACATTCATAATGTAACCCCTTAGAAGAGGGATCAACTATTTTAATTTTCTACTGAAAATCTTATTAAAGCATGGTTATTTACAATGAAAAGTCCCAGTTGCAACTAAAAACAAACACTGTCTTTCAAATTATATATACATTCTATCTCCAGTATAATATACTCCAGCCAACTGCCTATTAGAAAAGTTATGCAAAGAGCTCACACACATAAATCTGCCTTCACTTATGCTCTCATCCATTAATGCACTTTCATCAAGTTGTAGGTTATAAAGAACTAAAATTTGGAGACCTGTAATTGCAAAAATAGCAATTTAGTTGGGTTAATCATAGTGTGTTTTCAAAGCACAGCTTTCTCTCTCTTTCAGGCAATCAGAACTTATCATTCCCTCCACAGGAAAAACACTCTTCTCCAGGATACATACAGCCAGCCCCAACCCTGGCCACACAGGATCCTGTGATTTTCTTCCAGCGGCCGGAGCCGGACTTTTACCTGCCCTACACGAGCAGGTCACCACACCTTCTCCAGGTGGCAGCCCGCCTCACCCATCCTCACAGCTGCTACAGAGGCGTCACCCCAGAGCTGGAGATCTGCATTATCTGCCTGGTACTCTAAAGCAGTTCAGGTCTGTGCCGAGTTTGCTGCTATATTCAAAGATGTCAAGGTTACAGAGGAGAGACAGCTGCATTCAAAGCCTAACCAAGCACCTAGGGACCCTGCTAGCCCCTCACCACCAAATACTCACAGCTGCAAGGGTCCAAGAGGGTCACGGTGGAGCGCCCCTGGCAGGACGCGACTCTTCCTCCTGTCCATCCACAACACACTCCGACATTTACAGCTCTCTCTCACGCTCCCACACACCCGCAGAGCAGAAGAGGGAAATGAAAGATTTAACATTCTAAACACAATATTCTAGAGCAGTTCGAATGAAAGAACCAGAGCAACATGTAACAAAAACAATTTTTTTCATGCAAATTGCAGAAGGGTGTCTATCTATTGTGTGTTATCACTCTGTAGGCTCTTATCTCACAGAATAGCAGGGATGGTTTAGGGACACATACTTGGGTCACAGGTTAAAGAGACATAGATGGGAAAGACAAACCAACTTGAACTGAGCAGAGGAGGGAGGGAGAGGAAGGGGGTGGGTTTTCCACTGGGACTGTGGCTCTGTTTTTCATAAACTCTCTCTGTGTCTCCTTCACACACACATCCCACAGATAGAGGAAACAAATGGGGGAAAACATTAAATCAGAGCAGTATGTAATGAGACCTATCACATTTTTCCTTCTGTTTTTTTATACTTACAATAATTATGATGTAAGTTTTTCTCATTGATAAGACATTTCCTTACAGCCAAGTGTCACAGTGGATGGAGGACACAGAGCTGGTATGTGGTGGCCACCAGCTCATCTAGACCCAATGTGGGAGAGGCAGGCCATACTTGGGGGTTCCTCTGTTAGTAACTCACAGTGTTGGGATCCCCCGAGATACCATACACCAAGTGCACTTGGGGTGGTTCAACATCCATGCGACAGGACTCAGAATCATCTTTAAAATGGAAATGGAAAATAACCTTATATGCCATACCTTACACATTACAAATATTAAGTGTCTAGAAATACTGAAAACACTCCATTGCACGCGCATGCGCAGACACACACACGACAGATACCAATGGCCTAGGGTGGCCCAAAGTAGCAATGTGTCATTCACTCTGGAAAAAATGTCTAAAATGAAGGGAAAGGATGATTCAAAAGTCAAGGAATATACCCAAATGTACCATTGGGAGGCTCTCCAGAGACACAGTTTTATCGCAGGTCTACACTGCAGCATCCCAGCCCAGTGTCCGCTCCCAGCCTTGCTCCCAGGCCCACAGGGGCAGTGCTGGCCCGAAGCACCACTCTGCGGGCACCTGGCCCAGGGACTGGAGCAGGGGCGGCTACGATGAACCCCTGAACCAAAGCAGTGCACGTCATCCTCCTGAAACCACAATGCAGCAAATCTCAAAGCAGCCACGTCCAGCACCAGTGAGGCCCCACAGCTGACCATTTCCAACTTAACTTGTTTTCTATCCCCAAAATATGTGTTGCTAATGTTTATCCAAGTTGGCACAAGGCAAAGCAAATCTCGATTTGTAGGCTGACATCCATCGATTCCTGTATTGTGCTCGGCATTCTACATCACCAAGCAGAGGTCAGCCTGCAGAATGTGCAAAAATCCCCAAAAGCAGTCAGTCAGCTCAGGCGCATTGTTTCTGCAGCTGTACTGAAAGTTCCAGGGGAACGGAAAGGCCAATTTATTTCAAAGTCGCATAGCAGTAGCAGCACAGAGATCATCAGGCATTCAACAGGAAAACAAGCTGCAAGAGATAAATTCGTGTCTTCCCCCAAATAGGATGACCAAGTTGGCTTCTGACCTCTCCAATTTTTCTTAACTCCACCAAGACACTCAAATTCAAAGTGACGGTGACCCTGTTGATTCCCTCTACCCCTCCCTATTCCCTCCGGGGTGGTAGGGGAAAGGGTTGAGGGCATTTACTGAGAGCAGGCAGTCCACCCTGGGTTGATCCCAGGACCCCACAGCCTAATGCCACCCCCAGTTCTGGGTTCCCCTCCACGCGGCAATGCTGACCAGAAGACACAAGAAATGCAGCAATTTTCATTCCTACGGTGATGGAGCAGCGTCTGTGAAAGAAGCAACGTGTGCATGCCCCCAAATCTCAGGGTATATCAGTGACTGGGGTGGGTGAATTAGTGCTCAATAACCAGCAGCTATTGGGTCCAAAAGAGCCCCATGGCCTACACTGCATTCCATAGCACTGTCTGTGAATTGACATTCGAGCAAACGAGCAATCGGAATAAAGAAAACAGAGCCAGGGCCGACGCCCTCCCGGGCAGCTGTCTCAGGTCCTGTCCACGTGCCTGGGCAGGATTTGTCCAGGGGCCACCCACCAGCCCGGGCATCCGGGCCAACAGGGGAAAGGAGGCTGCCAGCCGTGAAGCGAGGGGACCATGCACAGACGAGGACTCTGCCGCCCACTGATACTGCCTGCTGTCACCCCCCTAGAGAATATAAAAGACAGGCAGCAAGCTCCTCCCAGAACCTCCTGCAGCCTAGACCACCACGGACGGGCAAGGAAGTCAGCAGGAGGGCAGAGGTGTGATGCAAAGAGGACGGGACCTGCCTCAAAGCTGGGGAAGGGGTGCATCCCCATCTGTTAACCTGGACTGCTGTAACTCCACCTAATTTTCTATAGCCAAAAAATATATACTGGGGGTGGTGGTAATCAGAGTCATTATTAGAAGGCTTCCTGTCTGTGATACATAGCCTATTCACAACAAGGGTAAAGCATTCTAAAGGGCTAATAGGATTTTATGTTGAAAGCAGCAAGTGTGCAACTAGATGAGAAGTGTATTTTAAATTCTGCTTCATGTTTTCTGGTCACGGGCTGCAAGAGAAGGGGAGAGGCATTAAGGGGCAAGAGGAAATGTGCACAAAGAGGCCCGTTGTTCTCCACGGACAGGGCATCTGAGCCAAGGCTCCTTTGGGGTCACCCCCCCCCACCCTCCTGTCTAACCTGAATTTCAAAGCCCTTCCTGGGCTCTCCCCCAGCGGACTAGGAGTGCCTTGACAGTAACAGCTCCAGCTTTCCCACCTTCGTATCCTTGGGGTGTTAACCCGTGACAGAGCAGACACTCCAACTTACAGCACAAGGTGGACACAAGGAATGGCCAGCCCCAGAGAACAGAGGAGCTAGTGACATCCAGAGTCCGGGATGCCTCAAAGGACATGACGGACAGAGGCCAACAGGGCCACCTAGCCAGTGACCGGGGAAGACACAACAGTCAGGAGGCCACCAAGACAAGCCTAGCCAGTGGTCAGACAAGCCAGAGCAGAGACAACATAGGACGCCCTGGGCGAAACGGGGTGGGACCGTCTCATTACAGAGTTGTAAGAACACAGGATGCCCCGAATAATGGCGATGATGATGTGGACAATGACGATGAACGCAGCAGGGGCTTTCCGTCCCCTCAGCCCTGTCCTGACACTGCTCTACACACTTTTCTCATTTAATCCTCCTAAGTGTTCTGGGAGGCAGGAACCATTAATACACCCACTTAGCTGAAACAGATGCGGAAACTGAGGAAAAAAGAAATGCAGTAACTTTCCGAGGTCATCCACCCAGCCAAATAGGCATCAGGAGCTGAGTTCAAACGGAGCCCATCAGTTCTGGACTCACGGCCCGGACCATGGCCCTGCCCGCCTCTCAGTCGGCGGGGAGGTGGGTGGGTGTCAACAAGGTGCTACCCAAAAAGCTAAAGAGCTAGAGTTTGGGGGTCACTGACCATTACTGAAAGGAAACTAGAGCAAACTCAAGATCATTCATTCATTCATCCACTCACCTGCCCACCTAGCAAACACTGACCATGCACTCACTGTGGGTCAGACCCTTATCGGGTGCTGGGGACGCAGTGCCCTGCCCTCCCCGGTCTCATACTCCATCCAGGGGGAAGAGAGAGAGAAGTAAGCCAACGGTACACATCCGGGTGCCAAGTTCCCGGGGAAATAGGAAGCTGGGAAGGGGGAAGAAGGAGGGCTAGCTGTGCAGGAGGGCTTCTGCAGTGGCACGAGAGCCAGTACGAAGGAAGAGGGAGCTGAGCCACGAGGACATCCGGGGGAGGAAATACCGTGGCACGTGGACAGCAGGACTGTAAGAAGGGGGAGCTCTGTGGGGGTTGCAGCCTAACACGAGTTTTGAAAGGATGGACTCCCATGGCTGCTGTAGGTAGCAACGACTGTCAGGAGTGGGGGGTTCTTGGCTGGAGCTTCAGAGCCACAGCCCCCTGTCCAGGGCCGGGTCGGCAGTAAGTCATCCCGTTCTGGATATGCAGAAGGTAATTTGGGTACCGGAATCACCCTCCTTTTGGTAGAAGGATGGCAAGGAAGAAGGCCCCCGGGGAATCAAGGGCAGGCTGCAAGCCCAGGGAGGCAGGGCCCCAGCTCGGGCACGGCGAGGAGAGAGAGCAGGATCCACCCCAAGTCATCCCACAGGGACAACCAGCCAGAAGGACCAGTAGCCACCGGGGTCGGGATAGCTGAGTCCAGCCCAGACTCAGACAAAGCATCTCGGAAAAAGCACCAAGGAAAAGGGGAGAACAAGGCCCTCTTTTCGGGGCAGAGAGGATTACCTACGTGCAAAGCACCAGGAGGAAATGGACACCTGAGCCAGTGGCATAGCACCCACTTGGCCAGTCCTCGAATGCAGCTGGCTACCTCCCAGACCCACCCAGTTCACAGCTAACCCAACCCAGGACACGGAGGCAACGCCAGAGTGTGGGGCGGGGAGGAGGGCGGCATCAGCAACTGGCTTGTCTCTCATCCAGCACAGGAGTTGAGAGCCTGAGCTCTAGACTCCGGAGTCTAACAGTCCCAGGTTTGAATCCCAGCTCAACCACTTAACTGGCTGTGTGACCTTGGGCTGATTACTTAACTTCTCTGAGCCTTGGTTTCTGTCTTTGTAAAAGGGGAATGACGCTTGTTCTTACTGTTTTCATTTCCTGTGGCTGCTGTAACAAATTACCACAGACATCATGTGGTTTAAAACTGCATGAATTTATTATTTTATGGGACAAAATCGTGGTGTGGGGGGGCTGCATTCCATCTGGAGGCTCTTGGGGAGAATCCGTTCCTAACCTTCTCCAGCTTCCACGGGAGGGGGGGGGCATATCCTTTGGCTTGTGGCCGCCTCACTCTGACCTCTGTTTCCATCTCCTATTTCCTTCTCTGCTCTCCCACCTCCCTCCTATAAGGACTCCTATAATGAGCCCACCAGATAACTCAGGACAGTCTCCCCATGTCAAGGTCCTCAACTTAATCCACCTGCAACGGCCCCTTGCCAGGGACAGTGACAAGTTCTAGAGATCAGGGTGCAGACACCTTCAGGTGGCCATTACTCCACCTACCACGTGGATTTGTGTGAGGATTCAATGAGATTATCCACACCCACCAAAAGGACCGATAAAATTTAAATATTATATTCAAGAGCTTAATAACAATAGTGATTGACAATCACTATCAAAAACAAAAGTTTTCTAATCTAAACGTTTATAGCACATTGTCTGAATATAAGCTTAATGGGGAATCTTACTCATGAAAAGAAAGGTCAGATAATTAAAGCCTTTTTAGCCTATAAATCCTTTACTTGAGGTTTAGGATGTGAGAGATAACTGTACCTGAAAATTTCTGCATTAATGTAAAACAGGTCTACAGAGACGTAAAGTTGAGGGAGAGAAGGGAACAGCTGGAGGCCAATTAAAGGGTTGCCTGGTGGCTTCATATTTCAAGACAAGACCAGGTGTCTCATACCAGAATGTACTCATCCTGCAAGGCAGGTGCAGACTGCTCCCCAAATCACCCACGGAAACTTACTGGAATTTTTTCAGCCACTCTGGGTCAGCAGAATGAGAAAGAAATGATCAGCATCCCGTGTTATTTGGAGCGCTCAGCCCCAACCAGAACACGGTTGAAAGCAACAATTACTGTGGATGTGAAGGGTTAAAAAAAGTCATAACTACGGTGCCGGTAAATAAAAAAGAGGAAAAATGGTGTGTTGTCAAAAAGATGGAATTTATACCACCCTGCAAAATGCCTGTGGGTGGTTAAGGACGTGAATGTGGTGAATGTTGACTTTCTCAAAACTAGGCTCGCCACAGACTCGTGACTCAGTAGACATCCATGAAAGGCCACCTTTCCCAGGTCAGCCTGAGTGGAGGACACTCAGCTTCCAAACCACTGTCGTTTTTTAAATTTTTTTATTGTGGTAACACATATATAACACATAATTTCCCATATTAAGCATTTTTACGTGCAAAAATCAGCAGTTTTAATGACATTCACCATGTTGTGCTACCATCTCCACCATCCATTACCCAAATTTACCCATCACCCCAAAGAGAACCTCTGTACCCACAAAGCATGAATTCCCCATTCCCACCTGCCCCCAGCCCCTGAAAACCTCTAAACTACCTTTTGTGTCTATGAATTTGGTCGTTCTAGTAATTTCCTATATGTGAAATCATATACAATATTTGTCCTTCTGTGTCCAAATCATTGTCTTAATATTTAAATTCAAAAGTCAGTACATTCCCACACTGAAACTATCAATTGCATTAACTTAATCAAAGAAATTTAATTTCAAAATGGTTTAAAAAAAAAAAAAACACCTCTTGAAAATAAGTTATGTTTCTGCCCAAACCTTTAGGCAGATCTCAGACTAGAAGTTGTAACTCAAAAGCAAACGTCCTTTATTTTTTAAAAAAGCAGCAGCAAGGCCATGCTGATCCGGGACTTAATTACCTCAACCACTATCCTGCCTTCCCCATAAAATCTGGCTTTTTCAAAACTGTTTGTAGAAGAAGGTAACTCTCCATACTTTGGACAGAACAAAATCTAATTCTCATGATACCGTAACCCAGTTTTTTTAAAAGTATTGTTTTAGCTGCGGATGCTCATCTATTCATACATATTTGCTCTGTACTTTGAGTGTTTTTTTCCTACATTATAATTAAACCTTACATAAAAATCACAATTCCCTGGCAAATCCACTTTGACATGGCAAAAATGAAAGCAAATGTTTCCCTTCTTTACTGCAAATTCAGAAAATGTGAGCCCTGCCCAATCCCTGGAGAGCTGGTGTGACTTAAGACTTTTTAATTCATTAAAAGTTTGAAAAAAAATTGAAGAGATTTCTTCATTTTACTGGCTTCTCTAGGGAGCTTAATTTGGCATTAAGAATTATACAATACACAGCCCCCTTCATGTAATACAGCAAAAGCGTGTTTTTCCCAAGACTTTGTGTGAAGCTGCAAAATAATTTTTAAAAATAATTATACGTTCAGAATTTTTTAAAATACTAAAAAAAATAAAAAAATAAAAAATAAAACCAAACCTGTTCGGGGCAAAAACATGTCCTAAAGGTCAAGTCTGTGCCAGGCATCAGGTGATATCAAGTTGAGCAAGGCTCTGTCCTTGGTGGGCTGGGCAGGTAAGAGTCCTCACAGGCTGCAGACCATAAACCAACAGAGCTTTCTATACACTCACATATGCATTTTCTATAACAGCAGGTTGAATTAATCTCAGGTTAAGGGTAGGGAGGCAGCTCAAAGACAACACACATTTTGATGGCTTTTATTATTTTCTGCAAGCTTCTTGTCCAAAAGGGTTGCCCCAATTTACATTTACTAATGTAAACGGGGACTCATTTCAGTGTATCTTCGCCAACACGGGGTCTTTGTTTTTAGTATTGGACTTAACTTGTTAAAACAGTGTCATCCTATAATCGTCAACTGTTCTTCTTTTATTAATGAAGCTGAATATATTTACATTTTATTTACCCCTTTATTTGCTCTTTTAGGAATTCTTTGCTCATTCCTTCTCCTGGGGAATCTGTTTTCTTATTGTTTTATAGAAACTCTTTACATATAAAAGAGAATTCTTTGTCATATGTTGCAATTATTTCCTCTGTTTAATCATTTGCCTTTAAATCTTGCTTAAAGTGTTTTGAGGTTCAGAAGTTGTTCTTCAGTAGTTCAGATGTTTTCAAATAAAACCTCTTTCTTTTATTCTCTGCCTTTGGTGCCCACTTCAAAAATATATAAACATTCAAGAGTCATTTTTTTTTTTTGAGGAAAAGCTTCTGCCTTTGCAATGACTATAGACCAATATATATATATATACACACACACACACATATATAAAACCACAAAACAATAATTTGACTTTCACAATAACCCAGCTCCCTTAGAGAAGCAGAACATGCATAGTTATCCTGTGAAGTCAGGGGACAAAAAGACAGCTGACCCCACTGCCTTAAACTTCTTTCTCTTGGCATAAAATCAGCTACAAAGGCTCAGAGACGAGAATGATGCCAAGCATACTTTTGATCCATGTTTATGGATAAATTTAGGCAACATGCAATAAATTTTCTGCCTAGGAATGCCAGAGCTATAATGCTTTTTAAAAAATATCATGCTGTGAGTAAAGAAGGGGCTCATTTCAATTTGGGACAGTTTATCCTGGGAGGCTTCGCAGTTGAGGTCAGTGAAAAGACAACAGGCGGTGGTGGGGAAAAAGGACGGGCTTTGCAGTCAGGTTCGGTTTGACGTCTGGCTCTCCAACTTCCCAGTGACCGAGGACGACTGACTCTCCCCAGGAACCTCACTCTCTGCAGCCGGGCAGGGCAAGTGCCAAGGCCAGCCTCCTGGGGTTGTCAAGAAGATCAAAGTGGCACAGGCCCCACGGTGCCCTGAACGGACAGTGGCTGCTCGGTAATGCTGGTAAGTTCTTAGACTCTTCACATAAGAGACCATGACCATTTGGATTTTATTAGTACAAACTAACAAAGACGACCATTCACCACGAGTAGAATTCTATATTTAAACACACCACATGCAGGCAGCGTTTACTTGGGCTTTGATTTTTTGGCACTTGGCCCTAGATTATTGAGGCCGAGTGAATTAAATTTGTTGTAAGAATATCACATATGGTGTGTGCCCCAAGTAGAGAAAACATCTGAGCTAAACAATTAACAGCCACAGAACCAAGAGGCAAAAGAAAATGGGAAAAGATAGCACTTCTTGGCATCTAATGTTTGGTTCTATTTTGCACAAAAGAATTCACAGTGAATACTGAGCTAACTGGTCTAGCCTCGGCACCAACCCTGGGGATAAAGGTGCTGCCCCTGAGTGTGGCATATCCCAGTTCCCAAGCCAGGTAGCATGGGAATGGGGGGGGGCACATTCCTATGCAGGCCCTCGGTGCTCTCTGCGATCACTGAAACTGATGAAAAGTTTTGCACCAGAAACCCTTCAATGGCTGCTCATTGCTCTTAGGCTAAAATCTAAGCCCCTCACTTGACCCAGGAAAGCTGGGCATGGTCCAACCCCTGCCCACCCTCCTCAACCACCTCCTGCTTTCCTTCTTTCCCTCCCCAAGCCACGCAGCCTTCTTCCGCCTCCTCCATCGTATCCCTCCTGCCACAGGCCTTTGGCCTGCTGTTCCCACCATGGATGGACTCCCTGGCCCTGGCTGAGACCTGAAGGAGCACCCCCCAGCTCCCCAGAAGCCCTGTCCTGACCCCACTTCTGTTATACAGGCCCAGCAAGACCACCTTCTAAATGGCAATTGAGTGCACACGTCATGTTATCAGCATGGCCCTCTGCCCTGAGTGGCTCCCTGCCCTGCGTGGCTCCCTTCCAGGCTCGGAGTGCTCCTGGGCCACAGCCCTCACCTGCTTTTTGCTCCCCAGCTTTTCCCCAGCACCAGCATAGTGCTTCGCACGTCACAGATACTCAGTGAATATGGGATGAACAAATGCATGAATTAACAGATGCCAACAGCAGAAAACATAGGGGCTTTAGGATCATTTGGCCAGAATGGCTTGTTTCTTTATTTTAATAGAAGAAACTCAAACCAAATATTCTGATTGTTCTCTAACATTCCCGAACGACAAAGGATTCTTGCTGGCCACAGCTGGCCAGTGTCACCCAGGCTCCCCACAGCAGATGTGCTAGAAGACTTGCCCACAGCATATGCTAATGCACCGTTAATTACAGCCCATGCTCAGGACTGTGGAGGAGGAGGGGGTCCTGCGGGGAGGCGGTGCCAATTAGAGGTGTTCACAAAGGAATACTTTGAGGTAATTAACAGTTTATCTTAATACGGCTTTAAATTTATCATATCACCTGGAATAATAAGCAATAAAGTGACTGCATTTACCCATGCCATGGTTTACTCCTTTCGTCCTTTTCTTTACAAATGTCAGTAGGGTTTTTTGTTTGTTTTTTAGGGAGCAAAAGGAGAAAGGGGGGAAGTCCAGAAGCAAGAACGCTTTGGTGTTTAGCTAAACATTCTTTTCCCAGCCTTGGTCTCCTCAAGGGAAAGGGTTGTTCTGTTTGGCTTCTGAACTAGCAGTTCTCATTCAAATAGATGCATTAAAGGAAGCTGGAAGTTTGGGGAGACAGGGCTCTTGACATGTTTTGATTCCAAGGTAGAGCCCATTTTCTTATCATTTGCCAAATTATGAAGGTACACATATCCCTAAGATGTTTTTTGCCTCAAAATCACATATAAAGAATATTATATGCAAAACTAGTTCAGTACGCCCTATATTTATTTGCTAACCTCCCCTTTGGAAACAGGGGGCCAGCTCCATAAAACTGCCCACTGCCTTCCACCAAGAACAGAAGCAAAACGTGAAAGAGGAGAGGGCACAAAGCGGACCCGAGATGATGATAGTCCCAGGGAATCTAGAGATGCCAGGTGACCCCTGTGGAACCCCAATGTCGTCAAGCAGGAAGCCTGTGGACCCCTCGGCCCGGCTCTCTGACTACCATGCCCCAATGACCCTGGGAAGTGCTGGTGGAGAACGCCCAAGTTCCATCCACTGGAACCGCCACTCTTCTTACACTAATTGCGTTTATCTGGGGGTTCTAAAGAGGGGCTGGGAAACTCACACAGACTCATTCTCTTCGCTGACCGCTGGAATAACACGAGCTGTTGAGTGTGTATTTGTCAGTTTGAATAAGCACAAAGGCAACGGGCAATTCCAGATCACCTGGAGAGGTTGTGGCGCTTGAGGGGCTGCCCCCCCCCCCCGAGAGGTCATTACCAGGGCCCGGGCCCCAGCGGACCCGAGTTATTCACTGCAGTCCCAGCCCTTTGATCCGCACACGCATCCCGGGCAGTGCAGGTGCCTCCAAGCCCCCCACCTGCACCCCTGCCTGGCACAGGCACCACAGGCAGTGCCCTCTGCTCAGGAGAGGGGACATCCATTAACATGCACCCTCGCGTCTGGCAGAGGTGAGCGGAAATATATGCTGGGATGAAGTCGGGGCACAGACCCTCAGCACACACCCGCAAAGTAGACAGCCCGGGCTGCACGGAGGAGAAACCAAGTAGGAAACAATAAGCAACTTGGAGAACGAGGCTCTGAAACGGAGCGTGGGTTCCAATGACAATTAGAAAATAAAGCACATCTGACTGTTCTCCAGCCAGGCTGCAGACTGGAATAATTTCTACCTAATTTTTAACATCAACATTTACTGAGGACTTCCTGGGAGGGCGGGAGGGCTGGAGCACCTGGGTTTCTGCCCAGCACACTGAAAGGTGGTTTCAGCTCCTGAAACCGTGCCTGTATGTTCTCGACTCAGGCCGAAGAGGGAAAGCAGGACTTCTTTGCCTTATGTCCTATAAAGGTATGAAATTCAAATTGTATTTATAACTGATAAAAGAAATGAAGACATTTACACCAAATGCAGGTTTTCACTTTAATTGCAATATACATATAGCTGTTGTTTGCAGCTGGCTCATTCTTCTGCTTAATAGTGAGAAAATTTAGCCATTCCTGCATCTGTTCAGAGAACCCATACAGAGAGGGATTCTCTAATTACACGCAAGTCCACATTTGCAGCTACCTTATTTGATAAATAAATCATGGCCTCAAAATAATAAATCATGGCCTCCAAAAAGGAATCAAAACCCCCTCATCCCACCCCAGCCCCAGGTTATCATATGCGTGGGCAACTCCAGGCAAAGCACTTCTCCGAAGGCCGGCTCCTAAATACACCCATTCACCACGGAAATACCTGAGGCTGTATGGACACAGCCATGGCCTTGAAATAGTACCTGGTCTTTCACTCACTCAGCTGCAAGCTCCTGAACCCTGAAGGCTTACAATCTGGGAAGACAGCGTGGTAGAGGTAGCCCCTAGGCTGGGCTAGGAAGAGTTTAATTGGCAAAAGAGCTGGGGCCAAGTAGGGACAGAGTCCTGCCCTGGAGCAAAGGAAGACAAGCACTGGGCCAGCAAGGCCCAGCATCCAGGAGCACGGCACGGCCAAAGGGCCGGAGCAGAGTGGCCCACAGAACGCAGCAGGTGGCGGAAGGGGTAGGAGCCATAGGCAGCATCTTGGCAAGAAACCCAAGCCCCAGCCAGTCAACCATCCTACCGTGTGGCCTTGAGAAGAGATGATTCCAGGCAGGAGACAGAGAGGTAGAAACTGGGCAACGAGACCAGAACAGGAAGGGCTGAGGGGTCAAGGTGGGAAGTGGGGCCTGCCAGGACTGCGAGAGCCAGAGGACATGGCAGCCCCGCTCTAGAGCACCCTGGGGTGTCTGCTGCCAGGCGGGGAGTGCGGTGTGCACCTGAGGACCGGCAGCAAGGTAGATCTGCTCAGGACGTGTGTCAGGAAGCCGTGATGCTGGCACCAGGGAATCAGGGCAGGTGGGTTCCGCCTGACCAACTGGGAAGCTTGGGATGTGTTCAGCGAGTGTGGCAAACTGTGAGCTCCTTCAAGCGGGGGCTCAGCAAGCCTGCTGGGGTTCTCTGGAAGGGCAGATCAGTAGCAGTGTCTAAACAGATCCGAAGGCGAGAGCCAAGTGGAGCTTAATCCAAAGGAGGAGAGTGGTTCCCCCGTCTGTCCGTGACCACAGCCCAGGAGCTCCCAGTGTCCCACGGAATCGGGGTGCTCTGAGGAATACGCGCAGGGCAAATACAGCCCTGCAGAGACCTTTGTGAAGATTCAATCCCTGGTTAAATGGAGGTGTCTGAAGGTTTACAAATTTGTTGTTATTTTCATTATATGGTGTTAGGTGACAGGAAAGACTCAGCTTTTTATGTTATGCTAAAAAGAGAAGATGCCATTGCTTTAGACAGAGGAAAAGCAGCCTTATAAGCAGCAGGATAACAGAAGCGAGCATCCAGAGCTGCGGAGCCCTGCAGCGGGGAAGCCTTGGCCTCACTGAACCAACACTCGACCTGCAGAGCTGGAACTGAGAGCCAAGGCCTGGGGCCCAGGGCCGGTCAGAGCCACAGAGCCACCCCCTGGAGCTCACGATGGAGCTGCAGACACTGGCCCCAAGCAGGGGCAGGGGCCCGGGGACCATGCCTCGTGACTGTCACCTCTACTTAAATTTAGTGTTGCCAACTGGCCTTAAATAAGAAGTAACTTTCTTCATGATCCAAAATTAGGCTATGCCAACATTTCCAAATTAGTTGAGTCTTCTTTCCTAAGACAGATTTTTATAGGTCAATGTTTTAACCTCAGCTACTTTTTCTATGGTTTTTCCTCCCAAATTCCCAGAAGAGCCTCCCCATATGTGGCCAGAGAGAGGAGAGAGCCCACCTCCCCACTCACAGCTCAGCAGAGAATGAGCCGCAGCAGAGCTCAGGGACCCCCTCTCCCTGCAGAGGGAAACGTGGCTCTTGGGTTCTTCTTTTCATTTGTTTTCTTTCTAAAAAGCAAGATGGGGTGAGAACTCAGATTGTCTTTTCCAGCTCTGCTGACCTGAGTCAGTAACAGTTAATACCTTATAAAGCACCTTCCTACCCAAGAACACAAACAGCTCTTCAGCTTTATGTTCATTATTTTCCTTAACTTCCTCCTAAGACCCAGATTATCCATTTTCCCTGCAAGGAAATGGGGGCAAAAAAGAGACAAATACAACTTTTGTGAGTTTCATGGTGTGATAGGACAGACCAAATGAAATCCCATAATCCCGAATCCAAGGCTGAAGGTGAAACCATGAAACCACCAGAAGGAGAACAGGTGGGTCCACCTCACACCTACCTCTTCCTTACCTGGGCCCATCCAACCCTCACATCGCTGGCTCAGGGAGCTCCACTTTAGGCTCCAAACCGTCAGGCTACAGAACTAAGGAAGCGATCCAATGCATACTGTGCTGGTTTGGAATTGTTACATACCCCAGAAAAGGCCATGTTCTTTTAATCCATCCCTGTGGGTGCAGATCTATTGTAGGTGGGACCTTTTGATTAGGTAGTTTCAAGTATGTGACCCACCCCCTTCAGGCCAGGTCTTATACCCTTACTGGAGCCCTTTATGAGAGGATAAAGGACAGAAACACAGAGAGAGAGAGCAGAGAGAGAAACACCCAGAGAAGCAAGGAACCACAGGAGCTGAGACAGAGCCACTGAAAACAAAACCCAGGAAAGAAAGACCAGCTGATGCCACCACATGCCTTCCCATGTGACGGAGGAACCCCGGATGCCAGAAGCCTTTCTTCAGAGAAGGTATCCTCTTGCTGATGCTTTAATTTGGACCTTTTTCTTGGTTTTAGGATTGTAACTTGTAACCTAATAAATCCCCATTGTTAAAAGCCAATCCATTTTGATATATTGAATTCTGGCAGCTTTAGCAAACCAGAACAGGTACAACTCGAAATGTTTACCTTACAGAAAGTGCAACTTTCCATCTCCTCCTCCACCTCTGCTCTGCCCATGGCTTGCAGCTTCCTAGTCTGTCTGCAAGCTCTCTGAGGTCAAGGGCTGGTGAGGCCGGCTGCTCTCCCTTCCTGGTTGGATGGATGAGTGGAAGATCAGCCAGCAATTAGCAGCTGGTTAAATTACCTAACCTGTTCTTAGCAACCACTTGCAGAAAGTTACTACAGAATGTCAGTGCCTGAATTAAGGAGTTCCAGGCGATGTCAGTCATCTGAAAGAACATGATGTCGGCCAAGATGTGCCTGCTAACTCTGAAGGGCTGTCAAGTTACAAGGTGGAATGAGAGTATCAGTGGCAAGGGGTTGAAATCCACCCATCTTGTTGACATTAGTACACACAAAAATCTGGACACCTGACAGCACAGACTTGGAAATCTAAAACATTTACCCATTACAGAGCCTCCAGGCATTGTGAGAAACCTGGATTATTTGTGTTTGTATGTATTGACCCTCCTTACAAACAGTGCTTAAACTTTCCCCTGAAGAAAGAGAAATTTAGCTATTCTCAGGTGGTCAGCCAATCATTTCCGGCTTCCGGTCCAGTGACTTAACCTCCTGCAGCTAGCAAACGGGGTCTCCACAGACCCACCTCTGAAATGTGAAGCTGGAGGCCCATCTCCAATGCTGTCCTGAACGCTGGTGCCGGGCCCCAAACACTTCCGGGCCTCCTGCTGAGGACACACTCCAGGCACTTCCTTGCCCCCTCGTGGTCAGTTGGGGCCTCTGCGCAGTCCTGGTAACTTCTGAGTGACAGCATCTAACTCCAGATCCAAGATCCTGCCAAGCTCTTTTCCCTCTGGCCCAGAACCAGGAACGTTAGAAATAGGGCCTGCTCCACCTGAGCAGGACCCGGAATGACTTAGATGAGCAGAAGCCTCTCTGCCGGAGCTCAAGGCTCTTGCACACCTCTGGTGAGAGCAAGACGCAGACCCTTTCTGCTTTAAACTCAGATGTGGAAAACGCTTGTTACTGCAGCACAGTCTAACCTATCCTTACCGATTCGCCTGCTAAGCTCCTTTTTCCTTCTCTGCCCTAGCCAGCCCCTCACCCCTACTGATTTTTATTTTTCCAAATCTCAAATTTTATCAGCTTCAGCCCCTTCTGTTTTCTCAGCCTGCTATTGGACCTTCCTGCTCATTCCCCAGCTGTCCCCGTGCTCCCTAATTCCCCTGGTGCACTACTTCAATGTTTACTTCTACCCCTTGGGACATAATTCTACTGTATTTTCTTCCAAGAGCCCTTGGTCATTTCGACTCCAGCTATTTTTTCTCACTGTGTTCCCACAGCTTATTTTATGATTCTAATCAGTGACCAGGAAAATGTGCTCAGAGAGCCGCCTTCCTAGGACCTGCTCAGAACTCCCCCATCAAGAGAGTAAAATGCCAAACCCTCCGTATCAAGCATCCTTCGAAACAACAAAGCCCCATGCAAAACCAGTTCTACATAGAACGTAACCACTGTCTCCTTTCCCCACAGTCTCTTCAACTGGCTCTTCTATTTCTTTTACTATTACTACTGCCACTATAATTACGACTATTATTATCATCTGAGCAGTCAGGGGGGTAGGGGATGTTGGGAGGATAAAGAGAAAGTTAAAAGACTTAATGACCAAGGGCGGGTTATGCTGGATAAAACCTTCCCTTACATTCTAATAACACTTTTATTCTTCTCATCGTCTTTTCCCAGGCCTCCAACAGACCAACTTCAAAGTCTCCCATCAGTTTTACCTCCCAGAAAACTGTTCTTCTCTCATCCATGAAAAAAAGAAAAATCTAGAAGAAGAGCAATGCGCTGGCTGGAGGCCAGGAGGGAGCAGTGGCCGACGTAGCCCGTGCTCCGCCGTGCGCTGGGTCTGAGACTTCTGGGGAGTCACCTACCCACGTAAGCTCCCCAAGCATCTGTCAGGAGGCGCACGTCCCCCAACTCCTCCAGACAGCAGGGCAGAGGGCACCAGGCCACCCCCAGGCCCCCGGCCACACCCAGCGGCGTCCCCACCAGGCCCCCTCAGCTGGTAACTGCGCAGCAGGTCTCTCTGCAGGGCCAGAATACAGAAGGGGGGGGAATCCAGTGGAATTTTACAGAACACAGTCATGAATACAGCCTGCTCCGAGTCAGTCTCCAGCGCTGCTTGCCAGGGCTCTTTCCCTGTGAGAATAAGGGGGGGATGCTAGATGTGCACTAGGCAGTGTAACGCTGAGGCACAACTAGAGAATGTTCCGGAAGACTTGAGCTGCGAAGCCAAAAATAAAAGTGAACAAAGCTAAAAACTACAGTCTATGTGCAGGAGACAGATTCTTTAAAACGTCAACCCAACCTGCCCACCCAGTAAGACAGACATCCTACAGCCTCTCACTGGCGACTCTGCATCTACAATGCAGTAGGCAGACCATCAATGCGTTTCTAAATCAAACTGAGAAGATCTAGGTCCATTTCTTTTTTTTTTTTTAATCTGTTTTCAAAGGAACAATATTTGTTTTGGTGGAAAACAACATCTAGATATATCCGTCCTTTAAAAATTCTAAAATACTAAGAGAGCCTCCAGGAATGTTCCCCCTATAGCCTCGGAATCCAGTCCTCCCCACACTGCAGACCCCTCCTCTCCCCTCTCCTGGAAGCTGCCCTGAGGGCTAGAGAGCAGCTCTCCACTCACAGGACCTCACTCATTCGGAGTCCACAGAGCATGGGGAGGTGACCCAAAACTGTCTTCCCAGCGTGCCACAGCGGAAGGGGGTCCGCACAAGGCTTGTCATCCATCCCCTCCAGACGACAGCAGGAGCAAAGCGGAGAGAGGAGTCCTGAGTCGTCCTCCTTCACCCCAACGGTGAGCAGACAGGCCTCTGGGGCAAGGCCATCTGCACCACACAACACCCCCCTTCTCCTGCCCTGGGCTCTGTGTTCCCCGGTCCCCATGGGATGTGGAAACCAAGCACACATGATTCCATACAGCAACAGCTGGATTCCCACAAACCAGCTAGGTTCACGAGTAATGAGGTCAAGTCTGAGCCAAGCCCACCACTTCCAGAATAGAGCAAAGTCAGCGGAACCCAAGTGTCAACTGGCTAAACCGTGCGACAGTCTTCATGAAATCTCCCATTCCCACCTAAGACTCTGCCCGCTGCAGGGTCAGGGGGCAGCCCGGGGTCAGGGAGAGAGGGCCGAGGACTTGGACACAGGGGCTCACTTCGTTCCAACTCCACTAGCAAGGGACTGGGGAAAGTCCCTCTCCCACTTGCCGTGCACCTCCCCGTCTGGCTGGCCAAAGGAGAGGGACGTGGGTGAGACTGGTTTGTCATTCAAAGTAAGAAAGGCCACTTCTGGCTTTAAAATGTGATGTTATTATTCAGGATTCTTTTTTGATTCACTTGAGGAAATTCAGGATTCACTGCGATGCAAAAGACAACTTCTTAGAGGAAAGGCTCACTGGGCTGACGGGCGACCTCCAGTACAGAAGCCCAGCTGCCGGCTTCCTTGGAGCAGGTCTTGGGCTCTGCAGTGTTGAGAGCATCTCCCTGATAGTGAAACTGGCACCTGCACCCCCCAAACCCACCAGAGGATGGCTAAAGGGTAAGGTATAGTCATCTTATGCAAACGTTTTTAATGCCCTTCATTAAAAACGGACACCCTGTCAGTTCTCAGCCATCTGTGGGAAAAACAGAGGCCATGTCCCCTGCCTCCCATATCAGATTCACCGCGGGGTTAACAGAGGGGAACTGGCTGAGCAGCTGCAGGCACATCTGGACAGTAAAGCTGGGCAAGACGCAGCAGCCGAGCAACTGGGCCCACAGAGGCTTTGCTTCCCAGCTCCGGAAGCTCTGAAAATGGCCAATCCTGGGAATCACTGAATATTTATCAGGGTCCATGAGAACTTTCCCCTTCCGCAGACAACAAATCAGATTTACTTGTTTTGTGGTTTTTATTATGAGACAGATGCTCGTTAGAGAAAAGTCTAGAAAATTCTAAGAAGTGGAAAGAAAGGAATCATAATTCTGCCTGGCAAACGCATCCTTGGATCTGCAGATAGCATTTAAACAATTGAAGATCTATTAACTAACACGCTGGGGGAGGAAGACGGTGCGGCCTGGGGTTACCATGGTAACGTGGACCACGGGGTGTGCACAGCTTCCTCTAAGCTCTTCAAGCCCATGGCTGAAATTCGAGATTCACTGACTAATTGCTGGGTGCAGGAAAAAATGTTACACGACAGAAATGTGCTGGTCGACCGCACAGAGCTAGCAGTTTTTAGAAAGCAGCATCTTCAAAGACCTCCCAGTTTCAGATCTGGAATCAGCCTGAAATTGTTTCATTTTACTAACTGTGCTTACAGTGCTTAAATGCTGCTTTCCTTATGGTTTCCCTTAGAGTGCCTTGAAGAGTGGCTGTTTCCACCTGTCACACATCCACACTTCACTCTGAAACATGGCAACGAGAAAATAAATGACAGTGGGACAAATGATTAAGGTGCTAAACGCTGAGGATAGCACAGCTTGATGAGGTTAAGGGAAGATTCTAGGATTAGAATGCAGGCGCTGAAATTCAGCTCTATCGGGAATGATCGCACCACTTGGGGCCAGTTACAAACTCCCTGAGCCCAATTTTCCTCATTTATAAAATGGGGAAAATAATAACGATATTAATCCATTAATGATGGATGTGAAATGTGTAGCACAGCTCCTGAAACGCAGAAAGCACTCAACAGTTGTTAGCCCCATTTAAAAATTATTATACTATTATTTGCCAGCAGAAATGTGTGCAACCTGAAGCAAAAAAAAAAAAAAAAAAAAAAAAAAAAAAAAAAAAAAAAAAAAAAAAAAAAAAAAAAAAAAAAAAAAAAAAAAAAAAAAAAAAAAAAAAAAAAAAAAAAAAAAAAAAAAAAAAGTGGCATTAAGAATAAAGCAACAAGCAGCACTCCTTGTACATAATACTAATCAGAGAGAGAACAAGAGCCAAAACAAAACAAAACAAAAATTATATCCCTGATGTCAAAGTTATATGCACCAATTCAGAGGGCAATGATTGAGCTTATCTTAAAACAAAAACCAAAATGAACCAAATTAACTAATTGCATAACTAGAGAGCGCTTTATAAAATCCACTGCTATGCAATAGTTTTCTTCTGCCTAAATGTTTAGATAAAGGATCTATTAATAGTAAGCTTTCCAAAAGCAACCAAAAAATCTACATGGAAAATGAACCTGAAACAAAACCTCAAGTCATCAATATCAGAAGAAACCAAGGTAGCCACGTCCATCCCCATCTGACAGAGAACTGAGTGAACCAAACTCCGCGTGCTTCTTTCAGACAAGTTAGGATGAAACTACGCTTATCAGCTAACTACTGAGAATTCTAAGGCTCAAATTTCCCATGAAACATTTCATGTCCAAACATTTACAAACAGGACTTTGCAGAGAAGAAAAAACTCCAAACACACGCAGATGCTCACTGTGAACAGGGAAAGATGCAAAGTCACTTCTTTAAAACCAAAATCACTGAAAGTTTCATACTTACAGAGACTAACATCTTTTTTATACACACAAAAAAAGGTAGCTAACAAAACCTGAATTCTTCAATGAATATTAAGAAGATAATTTTTTAAGCATTCACTCTGATTTTTATGCCCCTCCCCAACACCTAAATTGCAAAATTTTTTATTCTACATTAAGTCATTCAACAAGTACGTAGTGAGGACGCAGTACCCCGTTCTGATCTTGGCATAAAGGAGTGCTCAGGAGTGGTGGGTGCAAGTCCAGCCAAAGGGTTTTAACTCTCTTCCAGTGGCCCAATGTGCTCTAGAGGCCATTCCAGAAGACTCTTCTGGCAAAGGCAGGGACCCAGGGTTAGGTGCATTTTTCCCCAACAGAGTCGGCCACTCTGTACATTTTTGGATGTGGTGGGGATGTTCAGAAATTTATTTTTGCAGCTATAAAGAGTTGCGTGACTTTGTAGTCATCTTCCATACGTGGAGAAGGTATTGCAAATTTCCACACCTGCAGCCAGCATCTCCGGCAATTCACCGGGCCCCTCCTCTACAATGGCATGGGTGAGAGGTGCCGGGCAGCTCCTCTACTCCACAGGGTGATCTCCAGCTGCTGAGCGCCAACCTCCTCCCCAGCCTCTGTACTTCCCATCCACACCTCCTCCCGTCTTCTGGTGCTGCCCGTGAAATCTGGGTCAGGCAGAAAGCACACACACACCCCCACACGCACAGTGTGACACGGCTACCAACAGGCGGCAGCACAGTCCCTCGGCATCCACAGAAGGGATCAAACTGGGGGAAACTGGGGCAGCCTTTAGAAAGGGCTCAAAGTTTCTATCTTGATTTCGAGTAAGCTCTCCACAAGTAAAAAGAGAAGCAGCATTTCAAATCAATTTAGTAAGAGCATCCAAAGGCATCAGAGTAAGTGCATTTTTACCTGCTCCGCTGAAAGTGATGAGCTCATCTGTATATAATGACACACAGGAAAACATCAACAAAAGGAAGATAGGCTCCTACTCACTTGGCCCAGCTGAATATTTAAAGCAGCTGAGCCCATCCACAGTCCTAAATATTTAGATCAGTGAATGTTAGTTGTTCATGTGTGTTTTAAATAAAGGCAATCTTCTCATGCACACAGAAGAGAAAAACGGGGTCCTCGCTCATCTCTGACCCCAAATGAGAAACATCCAAATCACTCCCGACCCTGGGGTCTGAGGTTCACCCAGGCAGAACAACCCCAGAAGGACAAGGATGCTCGGGAGGCTTGCCCCCATGGGTCTGGGACCACCACGCTCACCTGCTTTGAACAGCACGCAACAGAGAGTCTGCTCTTGGACGTGAGGCAGGTGGCTTCCAGCCTCCTGGTTCCAGTTTGCTAACACTGCCATTTTGCAAAACACCAGAAATGGATTGGCTTTTATCAAGGGGGGTTATCTGGTTACAAAGTTACAGTCTTATGGCCATGCAAATGTCCAAACAAAGCATCAATAGTAGGATACTTTCACTGGAGAAAAGACATTGCAATCTGGAAAACCTGTTAGCTGGGAAGGCACATGGCTGGTGTCCACTTGCTCCCAGGCTGTCTTTCAAAATGGCGTTCTCCAGAATGTCTGAGTCAGCTTCCACGCCGTCTTCAAAATGTTTCCCTCAGCTGCAGCTCTGAGGTCCCTCTGTTTGTGAACTTCTATAAGACTCCAGTGAACTAATCAAGACCCATGCTGAATGGGCGGGGCCACACCTTCATGGAAACATACAATCAGAGGTCACACCCTAACCAAAGGTGTCACTCACAGTTGGGGGGGTCACATCTCCATGGAAACAATCAATCAGAAGGTTCCAATCTAATCAACACTAATACCTCTGCTCCTACAAGACTGCATTAAAGAATATGGCTTTTTTGGGGGGACATAATATATACAAACTGGCACACTCCACCAGGACTGAGCTCCAAATCCTCAAATCCAGCCCCTGCCTGCACGTGCAATGCCCTCCTGCTGCCCACCGTCTGCGGGGGCCCTGGCTCCATCTCCAGGGCAGCCCTCCCAGAGCTCCTCAAGGCCTCCCATTCCTGGGCCTCCGACCAGCTTAGATGCAGCTCTGCAGTGCCGCATCCAAGCATCTGGTGACTTTTCCCCCAGTGTGCCGCCTTGATGCATGGGAAGCCAAGACTCATCTCCCACCGGGAAGCACCCTGAGTGGGGTGGCCAAAAGGTGG
>PVKY010001955.1:0-28416 GCA_004027775.1 Bradypus variegatus | reverse complement strand
GAAGTCTGGACTCCTGAGGATGATTATATGGTGGTGCAGATTGCAAGGGGTGATAGTGTGATTGGGAAAACCTTGTAGATCACACCCCCTTTTTTTTAGTGTATGGATGGATGAGTAGAAAGATGGGGATAAAAACTAAATGACAAATGGTATGGGATGGGGGGATGGTTTGGGTGTTCTTTTATCATTTTTAGTTTTTTGTTCTTGTTCTGATTCTTTCTGATGTGGAGAAAATGTTCAGAAATAGATTGTGGTGGTGAATGCATAACTAGATGATCATACTGTGAACGGCTCACTGTATACCATGGATGATTGTATGTTATGTGATTGTGTTTGAATGAAACTGAATAAAAAAAAAATCAATGTTTGGATAACCTGTTTTATGCCATGTACAAAGAACTTCTTATATCCACTGTACCATTTATTCCTCAATTACTTCCTTCTCATTAGCATTTCAAAGAAGTAGAAAGTGAGGCTCAGAGGAATAAACAGGTATGTTGTATACATATTACCAAAGTAAAAACTAGAAGAACAAAAAATAAGAATTAACAGATCTGGCTTAACAGACACAATTATTAAGGAACATTGCTTTTTATTTTCCTTACTATTAAGGAACCTAGAACTCTAGATCCTGTCATTTTTCTACTAAATCACATGGGATCAATAAGTAATCTACCCACAACTATCAAAGGTTGACCGTAACCTGGAAAGCAGCAAAAACAGCTTTTCCCCACCCCCTGGACAAGCTCAACAGACTAATGAGAGACAGGATACCTGTAAGCATTAGGTCTACTTAAGGGGATGCCCATTCTTTCTTTACCTGCTCCAGGATATGGGTCTGCTTGCTGGCCACAGCCTCTTCCTCCTCGTCAGGGGCAGAGGGTACAGATGAGCCAGATGGCTCCTCTAGAGGCATATCAAACAGCTCTCGGATAGTCTGCTATTAGAGAGAACAGGGGAAAAGTGTCAGAGTCAAAGGAATGCTGCTCCAAGGTCTAGAGCTGTGAAGCTGACAGCTCTTGGAAGTATCAGAGGTGTCACTGGTTGGAGAGGGCTGGTACGTGGAGACCCAGGCAGGTTCTCTGTAATAAACAGGAGGAACTCCTACAGGCAGAGCAACTCTCTTCTGCAGAGGTTGAAAGAGCTTAGTAGTACCTGTTTAAAATAGGCTGTGGTGAAGTTGCCTCCCTCAATGGCCATGTCTCCCAACATTCTCTTCTGATTTGCCTTTTTAAGAATGTTCTCCTCCACTGTCCGTTCACTGATAAGCCTAGGGGGTATGGAGGCCATGTGTAAACAGCCAAATACATCAATGAAACCCTATCAGCAATGGGAATACGAGGTGAGAAAGACCAGGCAATACCTATAGATGTGGACATCTCGGGTCTGGCCAATTCGGTGACAGCGATCCTGGGCCTGAGCATCCATGGTGGGATTCCAGTCGCTGTCATAAAAGACAACAGTGTCTGCTCCTGTCAGGTTGACGCCCACACCCCCACTCCGAGTTGAAAGGATGAAGCAGAATATGCGTTTGTCTGCATTGAACCGTTCCATCAAGGCCTAGAGGGAAAGGAAAAAATATGGTATTGGGAGACACAGCCAGATACAGAGGATCCAAGGCTTAGTGGTGTCCCTTCTGGGAGCCCAAGGCCAGAGAAAAGAAGACGGCAGCTGAGGTGAGTCTCCAAGGGCTGCAGATGACTAGGTTACCTGTCTCTGTTCAACTCTAGTAGAGCCATCGAGACGCAGGTAGAGATGGCCATGGTACGTGAGGAACTGCTCCAGCACATCCAGCATTCGGGTCATCTGGGTGAAGATGAGTACCCGGTGGCCCTCTGCCTTGAGCTGCCGCAGCAGCACTGCCAACGTTTGTAACTTTCCTGAAGACATATGAAGGGGAACAGGAAGCTATGAAAGGATACAGGGAACTATGAAAGCATATACGGAGCTTGGAGGATATAAGCTAGAATGGGAGACACTTGGCACTGGAAGGCTATGGATGAAAGATAAGGCTTTGGACCAGAGTTTCAATTAGCCGGGGGGAGCAAAAATAAATATTTAACTCTATACATTCTCTCTTCAATGGGTTCCCCTCTTTAGTCTACCCCTGGCTAACTTTCTAATTTTTCAAATCTAACTATGGGTAGGGTAATAAAGATCCTCATGGGGAAAAGGAATTCTCAACAATGGATGAGCAAGAGTTCTTTAAGTACTACAATAACCAAAACAGCTGAAGCACAGAACAGAGTCACAGGACAGAGATCAACAAAATCCATGGCCATGGCTCACAGACAGGAATTTATGGTTGTAGATGCAAATCAGAATCAGATGGAATTTTATGAGGATATCTAGAATTCAACCACCCATCAAACACAGAATGAACTTCTACACTCCTCATGGGCCATTTTGAACATTTTAAACAAAAAACTTGTTATTCTCATCTACTTTGAATGGTTTCAAATATTAGAAAATCATTTTTTACTAAAATATTTATTTAGCACATGCAAATAAAAAAATTTCCTGATCTTATGTTCTATGGCATTCAGGACATCACCAAACACATTACTACACAATGTCTCAGTGGGCTTGTGGAAGAAATTATTCCCTAAACTCAAACAGCCATTCTTGATTAACAGAACCTGATTAACACTATAGGCCACTGGCAGAGATTCCTCGATTTCAGGGAAAGTAGGCTCCGACCCAGGCCCAAAAAGTGAATCATGATTGGTGTAAATAAATCATAGTTCTTCTCTGCCATTCCACCCTGTCAGTAATTGCTTCAGGGATGGGTATATGGCCCAGCTTAAGCCAATGAGTTGGAAGCGAAGTCTGATGGCAGGGCTTGCCTTCCCGCCCCCTCACCGCCACCCCCACCCCCAAAAAAGGGAAAAAGACTTGCTAGAATTGTTTTGTCTCAACCCCTTGCTTCCCTACTTCAAGCACTAGTGTGCTCCCTGGAACTATGGCAACCATCTTGAGACCATCAAATAATAAGCATTAGGATAAAAACATAAAAGCTAAGGACAGCAGGCAGGGTAGAATGATAGAAAGGTCTTGGGTCCTTGAGGACATTGTCAAGCTACCAAACCAGCCACACACCACTATTCCCAGAATTCTTCATTAACAATAAATAAGTGTCCTTGTGGTTTAAGCCACTGTTAGTTGGTTTTCTGTTATGTTACAGCCAAATGCATTCTAACCAGCAGTCAGGTTTTTGCATTTTCCCACATCGAAATTTTCTATTTACCTTGCAGTCTTATAACACTGCACATTTTTCCACATGAATCTGAAAACGCTTGCTGTATGCTTTCTTGTTTGTCACAGTATCCCAAATGACTAACAACAAATGTTCACAAAACAATCACTGACTGAATAAATGACTTAGCAACACAGGCTTTCCATTTTCACTAAAGCCAAAACCATCAATACCAAGAACCTATCATAAGGCCTATGTTTCTCCATCTTGCCCATAGCATAACCTAAAAAAACTAAGACTTGACTGAAATCAACAGAGACCTTACGTAAGGCATTATCCTTAGACTAACAATCTTGCTACTAAGAAAGGCATAGAGGTTAAGTGACCCTCCATGACCAGTGAACTCACCGCAATCATACTGGATGAGCCGCAAGTCAGGGAACTGGGTACGCATGCTACACACAATACGGTGTAAAGGACGAGCCCGGGGCCAGAGTTCGAAGGCCAACTGCTCCTGGAAGGCTGCCTGACGTGGGGCCAGCCATGGAGGGGGGTGGCAGGCATGCAGGGAAGGGGGAGGTGCCTCCACGGGAGGCATGACAAAGATGAACCTGTAGAAGGAAGAAGGCAAGTGGTATAAAAGCTAGGACTCTGAAAAGCCCCTAAAGTGAGTACCTTAATCAGTCCTAACCATTACTTCCATTTGGAGGCCCAGAGACCCACTTTCTGTTAGCACATAGCCCTGCCAACCTCTCAATGATTTCTGACAGCTGGTCTAGTCGTTGCTGAGGAAATAGTACAGCCTGGCGGGCAGCCTCAGTAAAAGTCCAAAAGGTGGAGTGGCTGGGACCAGGAGCATGAGGACCAACAGGGCTGGCAACAGGTTGAGGCAGGGTACAGAAATCCAGGACTTCAGTCCCATACACGGGTGCCAGAGCTCCATGAGCCTCGCTAAGGTGAAAAATCCGTTCCAGGCGTTCAGACCGCTGCCTCTTACGCTTTTCCTCCAGAGAGTCCTAGGCATGAGAGAAAAACAGAGAAAAGTAATCAGTGTCCTCAAAGTTCAAATCAAATCCTTAAAGAAAACCTGACGGCTCCTCCCGAATGAAAAAAAATATATATATATTATATGGAAATTGTAAGATTCAAAAATACAGTATGCTTTTTGTAGTTTTCCAAGTTGTTAGTAATGCACATTATTTCTTTCATAATATTAAGATTCACATAGCCAACAAGCTTATAGAATGAGATCTGTGGGAACTTTCCTATGTAACACTTGGCTCCAGAACATCTAAGTTCATTAATCTTGTTGGGATGGGTCCAAAACAACTATTAGAAGCCTTCTCCAAATATCTCCACAGGAGACAGAGGGACTAATCAAATCCACTGCAGGTATCTGCCAAAAGGCCAGAATGAGTTGGGATGAGACCGGAACATCCAACCAGATATCCAGGTCTCATTCATTCCAAGGGAGAAAAAGGAAGTGTATTAGCCAGGAGTCCTGCATGAATGTGACCCAATCCTTCCCCATCTCAGTGCTTCTAATCTCATGGCCTGTAAAACCACCTAACCCCGCTACGTAGCATTTAATCACACTTCTAATTCTTGTGTGATTATTAGACTAATGTCTTCTTCTCACTGAACTTTAGGCTACATATAAGGTAAATCATATCTGATTTTGCTCACTCTACTCATGAGTATCTACCTCAGTGCCCGATACAAAGGAGGTTCTCAACATGTATTTGTTAAACAGAATGAACTAATAATAATGAGGGAGACTGGCCACCAAGAGGGTCCTGAAAAAAGCAGAGTCCCACATTTCCCTGACTGCTACCTTAAGCTTGCCCTCTTGGCTCCTGGTGCCCCAAGTGAGGAAGGAAAGCATACTAGCAGAGAAAAAAAAAAACAGTACAAGCTAGCTCTCAAGTAGGGGGAAAATATTTTCAAGTCATATTTCTCAAAAGGAACATGTATCTAGAATTTAGAAACTCTTACAATTCAATAATACAAAGAAATAACCCACCTGAAAAGGGCAAAAGATCTGAATAAACATTACTCTAAATAAGATATAGAATGGCCAAAAAAGCACATGAAAAGATCCTCAACGTCATTAGTCATTAGGGAAATAGAAACCAAAGCCACAATAAGATACCATTTCACATTCATTAGGATGGCTATAATAAAAAATATAAGTGTAGGCAAGGAGGTAGAGAAACTGGAACCCTCATGTATTGCTGATGGGGATGTAAAAAGGTAGAGCCATGTTGGAAATCAGTTTGATAGTTTCTCAAACAGTTACACATAGTTACCATATGACCCAGGAATTGCACTCCTAGCTATACAGCTAAGAGAAACTGAAAACATAGGTCCACACGAAAACTCATACACCAGTGTTCATAGCATCATTATTCATAATAGCCAAAAAGCAGAAACAACCCAAGTGTCCATATCAAGTGAAAAGTAGATAAATAAAATGTGGTATAGCCATACAATGGAACATTAGTCAACAATAAAAGCAAATGAAGTACTGATACATGCTACCACATACATGGGTGAAACTCAAAACTACGCCAAGTGAAAAAAGCCAGTCATAAAAGACCGCATTTTATATGTAGGATTCCATTTATATTCAATGTCCAGAACAGGCAAATCTATAGAAAAATACATTAGTGGCTGCCTAGAGGTGGGGAAGAGGAGAATAGTGACTGCTGGGGGACACAAGATTTCCTTTGGGGGTGACGAAAATGTTCTACAACTAGACTGTAGTAATGGTTGCACAACCCTGTGAATATACTAAAAACCACTGAATCACATATTTTAAACAGGTAAAATGTATGGTACATTAATTGTATCTCAACAAAGTTGTTCAGAGAATAAAAGTAGTTGCAAGAAACTGCTGCCTACTTGTAGATCAGTCAAAATTCAGCACAGACCATGGGTGTCAAGTCTGGCCTAAGATCTAGTCTACCCTCTACTCTCAACAAGCCAGGACCAGCCTCGCAGCATTAGAAAAAGACAGAGGCAAAGGCCAGACTGCACCATCAGGAAGAGAGTAGAGAACTGGGGCTGAGACAGAGAAAACAGCTCTAGTGATAGAGTGAGAAAAAACCAAGAGAGCCTAGAGAGACTCATTGGAACTTTTTTCTTATTAGTTCCCGAGTCATTTATTCTAACCTGAGCTACAAGTTCAACTTACCTAATATATACAAAATAATATATTTATTACATATATCATTAAATATCTCATTAAAAAGGGGGGGGGTAGTTACCAGAAGTCCATAAAGAGACAAGGAACTGAGTTTCTTTTTTTGCCCACTTATCAAAAAACTAGAAAAGATGATAGTCAAAGTCATCTCGTGATCTTTAGGAAACCATATTCTATGGAGTCATCCCTCCCTTGGAAGTTCAAATATTTGATAATGGTAATGTTTCTAGCAACTGGGGAAATTCTTCCTGTCTCTGGGATTGCCTCCTGTGAAGAAGAGGAAAAAGCAATGAAGACAGCACACCTGTGTACTCAAAATTTGTATAACCTTGCAAACATGATTAAGTGGGCTAGTTTAAGATCTGTAAAATGGAGCAATTACGTGTCAATGCTAACTCCAGAGTAAGCAAGACCAATGAGTCCACTGGTAGGAAGGCCTTGAACATACTGGTGATTCAGTGTGAAGAGTACCCCTCTGAGAAAAGTAAAACATGGATAATTATTCCCATTTTATAGATGAGGTGCAGGCCTAGGGAAAAGTGACTTGTCCAACATCACCCAAGTACCTGGTCCACGACATTAAGGCTTTGTAGTCTGCCAAGATGAAAGTGACACTCTGTCCCATTTACTCCCTCCATACTCCAAAGAAACTCAACTTCCTGTTCCCTCTCCTTTGCAGCATTAAAACTTACCAGATAGAAAGGGGAGCGAGGTGGAGGGGGGGGTTGGCGTCGAGGCCGGGGGCCACTGAACGAGGTAGCAGTGGAAGGAGGGCTGGGTGGACCAGAGCGCAACGTCAGTGTCTCAGGCTCATCCTTGTGAACAGGCAACCGGGATACCACGGTGACTGGCAAGGAAGTAGAGCCAGATGCCGAGACCACAAGGGAAGATGGCTGAGAGGCTGGGGCTTGTGTCAAGGCTGGGGCCAGCGCTAGGGTCTGGGCTGCAGCCAGGCCCAGGGTGGGCACTGGAACTGGGGCAGGGCTCAAGGTCAGTGTTTGCACTGAAGCTGGGGCCAGGAGTGAAGCAGATGATGATGCCGGAGTCAAAGTCAGTGTGTGAGCTGGGGCTGGGCCCACTGAAGAAGCTGGAGCCAAAGGGGGTGCTGGAGCCAGAGACAGTGGTTGAGTTGGACCCAGTGGTGGTCCCGGTGCCAAAGATAGTGTCTGAGCTGGAGCTGGTACCAGGGATGATGTGGGAGTCAATGACAACGTCTGAGCTGGAAAGGGCCCCTGAGGGTTCCCCATTCCCAAAGAGTGTATCTGAGATGGAGACGAGACGCCAAGAGTGGATGTTAAAGCTGGGGCGAGGGCCAATGTCTGTGTAGAAGCCAGGCTTGGGAGAGGTGATGGAACTGGGGTTGGTACCATGGTCTGAGCCGAAGATTGAGCCAACACAGGAGTTGGGGCTGGGAGCAACGAAGAAGCTGAGGCTAAAGCAGTTCCCGGAGCAGATGATGTAGCCAGAACTGGAACCGGAGTCTGTGATGGAGCCAGGACAGGAGCAGGATGTGGTGATGGAGCCAGGACCGGAAGAGGAGCCACAGAAGGAGCTGGAGAAGGAGCCAGGATTGCTGTCTGTGGAGCCACCACGGGAGCCAGGGAAGTGGCCAGAGCTTGAGATGCAGAAGGTGCTGGAGCCAGAAGGGAAGCCTGAGCTGAAGGTGGATTTGGTGCTGACGGAAAAGGGTTGGCTAGAGCTGAAGCTGGCACCAGGACAGGTGAGCACGCTGGGGCCATGGCTGAGTTCAACCCTGGAACGTGTGAAGAGGTGGGAGCCAACAACAGAGAGTGACTGGGTGCCTGAGATGGAGACAGGGATGGAGTTGCGGCCAAACCTAGAGTCAAGGCTGACGCTGATGGGGAATTCCCAGCTGGCACCAAAGAGGGAGGTCCAGGAGCCGCTGAGACAACAGGTGCCAGTGTTGGAGTCCCAGTGGTCAACAGGGCTGGGCCCGAAGCCGAAACAGGTAAGGGGGCCGAGATGGGGATGGTGAGTGGAGCTGAGGCTGGGGCAGGAAGTGTGGTGGAGATGGAGAGGGGGAGCGAAGATGAGACTGGGACTGAGACTGTGGAGGACACAGGACTAGCAAGGGGAGAAGAGTTGGGAACTGGCATTGGAGAAGAGGGTGGCCCAGGGAGAGGAGAAGAGATGGTTAAGGGAATGGCTCCGGGTGCTGAAACTGTGGAGACAAAGGATGAGTTAGTCCCAGAATTCTTTCCCGGCCCTACTACCCTGTCCCACCCTTTCCCTCAGCCCCGAAGCTTCACCTATTTCCCAGAAAACCTTCCCTCCCATACCATGATGTTGAAGCTGCAAGGAATAATGTTTCTTCTTTCTAGGGCAGCCCAGTTCTGGGGCCCACTGCTTATCAAGACAGTAGGCTGATAATGAAAGGGATCTGTTGTGATTGAGAAACCCTCAAGGCCACCCCATTTCCATTTCTGACAGACTTTTGGTCTCAGACACCCAGACTCACCACTGACTTCAGGCGAAGGACTGTGGACCAGCTTGAGAAGGGGCCTCACCAGAGTGGGAGTGGGTACAGGGGCCCGGGCAGTACCCAGAGCAGGTGTGGGCAGCCGGCCAGGGGTTAATGTGGGGCGTGTAGTCAACACAGCTGGAAGCCCAGAGCTTGAAGGCCGAGGCACTGGAGCCAATGGAGGAACAGGAGTCAGTCCATCCCGAGGGGCCTGTCGCACGACAATCTTCACCACTCCCGTATTATTCACCATGGTTGGTGGCACTGCAAAAGGAAGCTATGTTGAGAAAAAGGTAGAAAAGAAACAAGAAACCCAAGGATGGAAGAAATCCAGGGGCGGGAGAGGGTAGCAGACAGACATGAGAGATACTAGCAAGGGGAAGCAACAGTAAGGAAATGCCAGACAGACAGTAGCCCAGGGCATGCCTGGAAAAACCAAGGCCAGCAAGGGGGTAAGTAAGTAGGAAGGCCAGAAGCCTCACCCTGGTTAGCAGCAAGCGGAAGGCTGAGGCCAGTAGGGGCAGGGGTGGTGCTTGGGGTCGAAGAAGGCAGCACAGAGACAGGGGTAGGGCCAGGGGTCGGGGCCACGGCCTGGAAGAGGGCCACATGGGCAGGCTGGCTGATGAGGTGGTGCTGCCCCCCTGCTGACACCAGGTGCACCACATTCCCTGGGTTAAGGGAAGAGAGAGAGAGAGAAAGAGAGAAGCAGCTATCAGCCAGAGGAGGGCAGAGGCAAGAGCAAGAGGAGAGGGAAAGAACAGAGATGGGACAATTTCTCTAGAACGACATCTTCCCTATCTTTATCAAAAGACCCCCTCTAACCATTCCCCTTGGCCTCACCCTCCCCAAGCTAGGGAAAGAAACAAAAAGACTGACATCTAAAGAGGAAGAGCCACAAAAACAATGGGACAGGGAAAAGAAGGAAGAAGGCAGGACAGGGGGTGGGTTTTACCTACTTTGCAGCGGGCGGGGCTGCCCCACAGCAAGCTGGCGCACCTGGGCACCAGTCAAAGTCAGCTTGTTGCCCTGGATTTGGAAGGTTAGAGGTTTGCTTCCCCCTGCACTAGCCACTGGACGTTGTGCCAGTGAGGCCAACTGTCCGATGCTGACCACTTCGCCTGCTGTGAACAGAGGAGGAGCTTATTGTACATGTGGCTCACTCTGCTCAATGCCACTTCCCAGACCCTCAGGAAGCACATCCCTGCCTCCCTCCCAAAGTCTCCAGTTCCTCCAACCCTTCCCCACAATTTACCATGTCCCAACAAACTCAGCCTCCACCTACAGCCTCTGAGCTTTGGTCATGCTACTCCTTCCAATCCCACTTGCTTGCTTGCTTAGCAATCTCCTTCACTGCTTAGCCACTAGACTGAGCTCATCAATGTCCTCTCCTCTGCCCTACCCTTAGACCCCAATCATCCACTACTACTATCCTTACCACTATTTACACATTTATGTGTCATTTCCCCCAGTAGACTATGAGCTCCTTGGGTGCTCCTACTTAATTATGAAATTACCGATGTCTACCAAAATAGCTATCATCAGCTGCCTAGAATGTGATACTGCCAGGTTCCTGAGCTTTTCTTCTCCAGCTCTCTGACATATAAGCCTCCCTCCCATCTCAAGTCCTCACCACGTAGGTCTGGAAACTTACAGGGTAGGCGAGCCTGCATATCGGGAGACAGGATGAGGCGCTGTGGCGCAGGAGTTGGAGCTGGCACTGCTGTGGTGGTAGCAGTGGCCGTGGTGGTGGAAGCGGTGGTGGTAGCAGGAGGGAAGGTATAACCAGGTGGCACTGTCAGAGGCTTCAACAGGCTGGAGGAGCCTGGGGGTGGGGCTGGACTGAGGCGAACTGGGTTAGGTGGAGCCGGCTTCAGGGACAGGGTTGGTGTAGGGGGCCGTGAGGTGCCACCCAGGACCCCCAAGGGGGCCGGCAAAACTGTGGACACAAAGCAGATGTCTGTCACATGCACCCTGCCTAAAGCCTTAGCCTGGTCCCAGAAATCTCCATATTCCCTTCCAGCCAATCAAACACCAACCCCTTCCCCAACCAGACAATTCAAACCCTCTCATTTCACTGCCCAGTTTGAGAAACCTTCCTAACTACCCCAGCATTACAGTTCCCCTGCAACTCACCCTGGGGGAGGGGACCACTGTTTGGCTGCAGCGGGGGCAACAGAACAGGGCCAGGGGGTCGGGATGATGGAATAAGCGGGGGCCCAGCAGTCGAGGCTGCTACCATCAGAGGCGCTGGCAGCACTGGGGGGGTTGGACCAGGGCTGAGATGGGCTGAGGGCTCAGGGCCTGGAGGAGGTCGGACTGGGACAGGACCCACGGGAGTCCGTGGGCTGTTCACCACCACCACTGTCCGGCCTTCTTGCTTGGGCACTGGCTGCAGCATCCTATGAGAAAAAAAAGGGGGAGAGGGAAGGCAGGAGGACAGGGAGTAGAAAAAGAAAAAAGGAAGAAGAAAGACAAGGCAAAAAGAAGACAGAGATTATAAGAACAAAGCAGAGAAAAGAAAGACACCAAAAGGGGGAAGGGCAAATCCAAGATAACCAGAAAGCACCAGCAAGGGGAAAAAAAATCAGCAACAAACCCAGTGACCTCTCCTAAAATCCTCTTCTAGCTCCTCTCTCCTCCATTACCTCCACAGTCCTTTGTACCACCCATATATACTGCCCTGCCTAGCCTCCAGCTCCTTCCTTTCCATTCCAATCCTCTCTAGCCAGCCATAGCTATTTTCTAGGTCATCATCCCCTTGTTTCTCAGCACTGGTACCTGTTGACCTTCATCTTCACTGGCTTGGGCCGAGGTGGGGGGTCAGGAGCAGTAGCCACCTCTAGCAGTACCCGGCGGGACAGGCGGTGCCGGGGAAGAAAACTGTCAGCCTCGTATCGAGAGACACGGCCCTCCAGGCCAACAAGGTCAAATCGACCCATGTCTATCCGCTGCCAAAAGAAACACAAATGCATGCTGTCAAAAGTGGCCAAGGTTTTTTGCTCTGATCACGAAATCCAGAATTTTATATAGGTTGCTCTTGAAATCATCTGTGCACTATAATGTCTGTAGCCTAATTTAAATGTACATGAGTTACAGCTGGTAGTATCTGTACTTTAGTATTCACAAAATATCACTGGAATGATTGCTATAAAAAATTTTGTTTAAAAAAAAGTGGCCAGAAAAGGAGAAACAATAGGAAAAACAAATTAACATTTACTAAGTTTCTACTACTGTACCTGAAAATCCCAAAAACACTAATTCAATTCTCATAAACACATTACAGAGTAGGTCTTATAATCCCTGTTCTGAAGGACAAGGAATTCAGAGTCAGAAGTTAATAAGTAGCTTGCCAAAGCCACCTGGCTAGAGGGTTAACAATGCTGAGGAGGTGAGACAAGGAGAAGCGCAAGGATGCAGAAGTTCAGTCCCTAACCTAACAAAAAGCAGCACAGGGTTGGGGTAACGGCCAATACACGGTGGGGGCAGTTACTTACCTGGAGGGGGTGGATATCAGTAGCCTGCAGCACCAGGGAGGCCGTGCTGAAGCATATGCCTGGGGTGATGAAAGGGGAAGTAACAGGCCGAGGGTCAAACAAATTTGGATGATTACAGACTTTTCGCAGTTGCATCAAAATGTTGATGACACTCATGAAATGGCCCGTAGCTAGTGTCTCTTTAGTCCTGGGGAAAGAGAAAAAAATAAATGGGGCATCATGACAAACACCTCTGCTCCAACCTATGATCCCAGGGCCCACCCTCAGCCCTCCCTTACGTGGTCTGTGCCATGAAGTCATCATAGAGACAGCGCTGGCGCTTGGAGAGCCGGCAGCGGATAACATGCTCATACTTTTTGGGCATCTGCTTCTCAACATCTACCTTAACTCGGCGCAGCAAAAAGGGCCGCAAAACCTAAAAGCAAAGGAGCAGGTGGCTGTGATAGGAGAACAGCAGGCACTAACCTCCGGTCCCTCTAGCTTGATGACCCATCAGCAAACACTCCTGGACTCATGCAGCTTGACAGGGACCAACCACCCAAATGTGAGTCAGAAGCAGGTTCCCCCTGAAGGAACTTACCGGCTGCTGAGGGAGACAGATGCAAAGAAGACGGCACCACAATCTAAGAAGGGATACTGAAGGCAGAGTAATTCTGCAGGAAAGGAATGATTCTAAATTTACAAGATTATGAAAGTGAATCCAAGAGAGAACTTGAGAACAAAAATTGCAGCAGTGACAACAGGATAGAAAACAAAAAGCAAATCTCAAATCTCAGGAAGTAAAATCTGAAAGGACATAGTCATCAAGTTCACATGGAAGAAGAGAAAGAAGTGGGCAGGGAATCAAATTAAGAGTGGTAGTTGAAGAATACTTCAGTTTCTAGCTTAGTTTACCAAAATGATGCTGTGAGTGAACAAGACATAATAGAAATAACTGGTTATGAGACCAGAGATGTTTGGCTTAGGACAGTGAATTCAAGACAAACTTTCAACTTAAGATATCAAGTCAGAAATTTAAAACACTATTGGATACTTAAAAAAAAATCAAGAGATTAAAAACACAAACTAGGGTGTCATCACATAGGAAGGAAGCAAAAGCCTTAAGAATGTGCACAATAATCAGACATACACACTGAGAGGATCACAGAGAAAAGATGGGAATCCTGAGAGATGCTGTCATTTAAAAAATGGGCAAAGGAGGAGGATCCAGAGAAAATCTAAGGTAAGGGGAGGACACCAAGAAAAGAGATGCTGAGGAAATTAAAGTCAAGAGAAATCCAAGCAGGAGTAATATCATTCTCCTCAGAGAGGATAAGAGCAGAAACATCACTATTAAAAAGAACAAATAAAATGAGGGCTAAGATGAGATCACTCATATCACATTATTGTGAGAATTAACAGTGCCAAATTGTGTATGAACGTGGTGGAAAGGAGAAGTTTAGAGTCATGTATGTCACTAGAAGTTGGAGGTTAAAACACTGCATTGGAATGTTTAACACAATGAATCTTGTGGTGGACAATGTCTGTGACTGACTATACAAATACAGAGAAATTCTTTCATGAACTAGAATAAATATATGACGCTATTACAAGGAGTTAATAATAAAGGGGTATATGGGGGAAAAAGTACCTACTGCAAACTATGAACTATAGTTAACAGTAATATTTTTATATTCTTTCATTGACAGTTACAAAGTGACCACACCAATACTCTGGGTCAATAATAGCAGGCGAAAAGGTATATGGGAGGATTTGTCTTTCCTTTTTTATTTTTATTTATTTTCTAGAGTAATGAAAATGTTCTAAAATTGATCATGGGGTTACATGCACAACTATGTGACAATTCGGTGAGCCAATAATCGTATACTTCAGATGGTTTATATAGCGTGACTATATTTCAATAAAATTGCATTAAAAATTTTTAAAAAAATGAGATCACTCAATTTGACAATGAATCAGTCCCTAGAACCCTGCAGCTTGACAACAGGTTAAGTTCAGCCTAGCATTGACGTTCCTCTCCCTGAGAGCCTTGGGTATTGCCCTTATAACTCCTCAGCATTCCCAGTACCTTTGACAAACTGTTGCAGGCCCTACCTTGTGGAGGCGTTTAACTAGTCCTTCATTATACTCTTGGCTGCCTTCAATCATGCCAGTCAGGGGATTAGAGAACCACTCCTTGAACTCGCGATGAGACTGGAAGACATGGGGCATCAAAAAGTGCATCAAGGACCACAGCTCCATGAGACTGTTCTGCAAGGGAGTTCCCGTCAGGAGGAGACGCCTCTGGCTGCAAAACAACAGCAAGGAATTAGAAGGAGAATAGTCAGCAAAGTCCTAATCTTCCTAGCATTCTGATAAGACTCCTTAACCTGGGTAACCCACCCTTCAGGCCAAGTCAACCCTCTACAGATTACCATCTCCATCTCTACCTGTTAAAGTTAAGCAGTGACTGCCAGCGCTGTGACTTGAAGTTCTTGATGTTCTGAGCCTCATCCAGAATAAGATAGCGCCAGTTCTTGCGGCGGAATGCCTGGTGGTCCTGCAGCACCAGCTTGTAAGATGTGACACACACATGGAAGGCATTGGGCTTGGTCCATCCCTGAGGGACCACAGAAAGAAAGGGGCAAATGGGGTGAAAAGGAAAGAAAAAGGGCCAAGTGAAGACATGTCAAGGTCTGCAAGGGACAGAAATCAGGTTGGGAGGAGAGAGACAGTCTTAGGAGGATAATGGAGCAACGGAAAGAGAATCTGAGGGCCTAAAAAGTAAAGGTAGTAATAGGAACAAAGTGACCACATGGAAGATCGAACCTGCCGCTTAAGCTTCCTCTCTTTCTGGGCTCCATAATAAGTGAGGATTTTAAAGCTGGGACACCAACGTTTCAGCTCCATCTCCCAATTCAACATCACACTGGTGGGGACAATGATCAAATGGGGACCCCAGTTACCTGTTCAGCAAAAGAACGAGAGATGGTAAGGAAATATAAACTGTGGTTCTGGTTGCTCAGGTATAACCCTGTCCACCCTGTCCTTCTAATGGCTCTTCCTAAGACTCCTAGCACCTACATTGGCTTCTCTATACAGTTACTGACCAGAGCCAGTGACATTGCTAGAACAGCAGGGAAAGTTGAGAGTAGTGTACCACCTCACAATTGGAATCACCACTAAACAAGCTCCCTGGGGAGGTGGCAAAGAGGGGACCAAGAAGAAGGGCCTGCTTAGTTACCTTTCTCACAGGCTAAGTGGGCAAGCAGAGAGATGGTCTGGATCGTCTTGCCTAGCCCCATCTCATCAGCAAGAATGCCATTAAGCTTCTTCTCATACATGGTAACCAGCCAGTCCAGCCCAATGTGCTGGTACTCCCGGAGTTGGCCCCGGAGAAGCAGGGGAATAGGTGTCTTCACCTGATAGAAAGGAAAAGAGGTACAGCTGAAGCTTCCGTCACTGGGAGACAGGAAAATCAAGATATCAGAAAGTAGAAGCTGGGGCCTGAGTATACCTGGGTAGTGGCCAAGGTGTAACCCTTGGGCTGGAGACTTTCAGCTGCTGCAGCAATGTCAGTAATTTCTTTCTTCGGGCCTAGAGTGGTGGGGGGCCCTGGGGTGGGAGGTCCACTGCCCCCATCTGCCTCACTCTGCTCTTCATCTCGGGCAAGCAGGTACTCCACCCCAAAATCATCATCTTCGTCTTCCTCATCTGCTTCACTCTGTGATGGGGCCTCCTCAGAAACATCAGACTCTGATTCCTCTGATTCGGAACTCACACTTATTTCTTCCTCCCCTGAATGATCATCTTCTTCATCCTCACTCTGTTCCTCAGCAGAGCCTAAAACACAAGACCAAGGCTTATTGCTCACCATACCTACTGCTCTAGTGCCTATTCCCATCCCCAGCTCCTGTCTCAGGACCACACATTCACCTGACCCACTGCTACTATCCTCCTGAAGAGCCTCTTCGGCTTCCATGCCCCCTTCTGGTTCGCAATCAGAGCTATTTGCCTCAGTCTCTTCTTCCTCTTCATCTTCACTGCTCTCAGAGCCTGAGGCTGAGGTGTCAGAGGCATAGGCCCCTGTATACTGCTGCAGGAGCTCCTCCACAGACAGCTCCCCTAGAAGAAAAATGAAGGGTAAATGTGTGGCTGCTTTGACGGAAATCAGGAAAGGGAGGGTCTAAGTCACCCCAATTCATTTTACCTAGGTCACTGTAAACACTGAACTAGGCCCAGGTCTGAGGGGAAACAGGAGAGTTTATTTTCAGCAGCTACCAAAACTAAGCCCCTCAACCGGGGCTAGACCTGTGGAAGGTGCTGCCTTCCCTGGAAGGACATTATCAACTTAGTGAACCTCCTTTTCAAGGTCCTACTGAAATACTGCCTACATCCTCTGACAAGTAGTTCCTCCAACCACTAGGATCCCACGTCACTTTGCTCAAACTTCCACTCTATAATTATTTGTTCATAAATTTGTCTGTCATTAGACTAGGAGTTCCTCCAAGGAGGACGGAAAGTGTCTAATTCATCTCTCTCTATCCCTGGCAGTCTGCACTGGGCAGACACCAAATGGGTGTTCAGTAAAATGTGTGCATGTCACCTTCTCGAGCCAACTCGCTCAGTTCCATGGCGTGATCCACTTCCCCTTCCAACTGCTCCTCAGCTGCTATGGTGTCCTCTTCATCCTCCGCTAGGAAAGAGAATGAAGCAGAATCAGTGGGAATAGAGGCACAGAGGAGTTCAAGTGGAAGAGGTGAGAAAGTCTGAAAGGGTAGGTTCAGACAATTCAAGGACTTAGGGGCCAACAGAATGAAGAAAAGAGAACAAGCCTGACCTTCATCCTCATTGGCAGTAAACTCTTCATCATCTTCATCTGGATGCCAAGGCTGTTTGTTGCGCTGTGTGACAGAGGAGGGTGGGGGTTTTCCCTATACGGCAAAGGATGAAAAGTGGGAAGGCCTGAGGTTAAAGCAGCAGGAAAAAGGCACAATGTTGAATAAGATGTTAAGAACAGTCTCTGTGTCCCACTGAGTGACAGCTGCCACTGGCACAGCCCCAGGGCAAGGATACAACCAAAGGGTTTTCTCTCAGCACCAGCTACCAAATCCTGTCCCCACTGCCTGGGGGAGGACCTGTGAAAGTGCCAGATGATGAAAAATAAAAGCCTTCAACACTATCCGCATGCACTCAGACATATGGAGAAACTAAAAGCTCAGAACCAGAAGAGACTTCAAAGTTATTATCCCAGCTCCCAACCCACAAGTAGTGAAGGGAGCATCATGGTTATTTCACAGAGGTGACAAGGGCTGGAGAAAATACTTCTCTGAGGTCATACAACAATTTAAAATAGTGAAGTGTTGTGCATTCTTCCACTATAGCACAAGAAACCCTATCTTGGACTGCAACTTGTCCCAAACCCAAATTCTTCTTTACACATTCCCAAATGAGAGTCCAATGAATGGTCTTTTAATCAGGGAGGGCTCCTGAAAACCACATCCAACTTCATAGCCTAGAAATCAATCCTGAACCTCTCTCTCTGCTCCCTCTCTGAGCCCTCCCTTTGCCCCTTCTGCCTGTACCTTCAACATCTGAGAAGACTCTTCTTCTTCACCACCTTCATCAGGCCCATCTCGGTTGTCACTATCGTGAGATGAGGGGGTTTGCGAGGGGCTGGAAGGCCCTCCCAGCAGCTGAGGGGGCAGGGAACGGAGCAGCTCTTCCAGTGGCAATTCTCCCTCACGTCGAAGCAGCTCAATCTCACGCCTTTGGGTCTCTGCGTCGTTGCCTTCCTGTTGTTCTTCAACTTCAATCGTCTCCTCATCATCTTCTTCCTCCTCCTCTTGGGGCTGGAAGTCCCCATCTATAGCAGGAGAACAAGGTCACAAAGTCCACAGGGCCCTGCAAGCCATAGGGTGGGTTTTCAGCTCTGGAAAAGCTACATGGAAAACAGTAACAGGGCCAAAGAGGACACACACCTTCATCATCCACCCTGGAAGCAGGAGGTGGAGGACTGGAAGCAGCTGAGCCCGTGTGGGAAGAGCCAAGGCAAGGGGAGGAGCCAGCTTTGCTGGATGCCAGTGGCTGGCTGAGGCTCTGCGACAGAAGGTCTGAGTACTTTTCAGTTTGTCCCACAATGAAGTCCAGGTGCAAGTCCAGAGCTTTTTTGCGCTTTTCCTCAAGCCGGGACTGTTGCTTGAATTGCACCACCTGACACAAACATGAAAGGGACCAAGATAGCTGCTTAATTACATACTCTTCCTACTAGGGAGGCCTCCTCTAAGCCAGGCCCTAAGTTGGCTTTGCAGGAGGCAAGAGCTAAGTAATCTTAAGAGGCTCACAGTTTAATAGGGTGCCTGTAAGGAAGGCACAAAAGAGCTTTCTGGAGCTGGGTATTAATTAATAAAGATGTGTTCTCTAAGCAGAAATGAGGAGAAAGGAATTCCCAGGAGCAGAAAGAACATGTACACAGCCAGGGATGTGCAAAAGAAAGGCATGTTTGGAGCAGAAGGGAGAGAGAAAGAACATGGCAGAAGACAAGACTGAAAATGTAGGCAGAAGCCAGGCAATACTTGAGAAATAATTATAACTTATATTGGAGCAATGGGAACTTTGATATATTTAAGAAGGTAAAGGGCACAGATACCAGTTTTAGAAAAAGCATATGGAATGCCCTGCAAAGATCAGATGGGCTAGCGGAGGCCAAGGAGTCCTGTCAACAATCCTCAAAGGCAGGACCCCATATTTCCCTACAGTACTTCTTCTCAATAGCACTCAATGCTAGAAAGGCCCTACGTACAACAGGAACATCATTAAAGTTCATTGACATAATATTCACTCCCTCAAGAAGTTTTGGCCAATTCCTACTACCATGCCACCCAACAACATAACCCAAGGCCATTTCCCTTGGGTTCCCATCCCCACTGCCTACCTTCTCCACATTGCTCCAGAACTGCCTGACGTCCTTAGCCATGGTGGAGGCAATTCGGCGCAGCTTGGCCTGCTCCTCCCTCCGGGCCCGCTCTTCTTTCTGCCGCTGTTCCTCGTGGTGCCGGATCACCATGCGCACAACCTGGGGAATGAGAAGCCAGAGTGAAAACACCCACAAGCCAGAACACTCCTGAACTAAGGGCAAAGAAAAGAATCCAGGCCAAGAGACAGAGCTTGCCTCTTCAGGCCTACAAGGATAGATAAGTATCCTCCAATGCTCGATTTCCCTTCTAACCAACCCACTTGTCAAAGGAAGACAAATCTTTAAAGGAAATGGAAAGTAGACCCAGCTGAGGACATACCTTACGGGCCACACCCCGTTTCCAACGGCGCTCCTGAGCAAAGTCAGCAGACAGCCACTGCATCTCCTCACACAGATAATCCCAGTGGCCTTTGGGGCGAGGGGGCTCTGGCACCTTAGGTAGCCTCTTCAGTGACCAGAAACCCTCCTTCCGGAGTTCAGCAATCCGAGTCTCAATCTCAGCCTCCTAATGGGGGAGGGCTAGGTTGATCAACAATTTCTGGATACATATGCCACCTCATAGCCATGGGTGCATTACTGAGCACTGATCACACAGAGGTACTGAGTGGGCTGAGTGTTTCACGCTTGTGATCTTGGTCAATCCTCATGCCAATCCTACAAGTAGGTATTATGCTCTCTTCAGATGAGGGAAAAAAGACCACAGACTTGCCCAAGATCACATAGACAGAAGTCATAAAAGCTAGGAATCAAAAATAGAGAAATGACTACTTCATGCTATTTCCATTTTTTCACACACTCTCCATGCCCCATGGACACAGGCAAGACTTGGGAAAACATATCCCAAGGGGAGCTTCCCAGAGAAGCAGGGAGCACATGCTTCCTTCTCGACCCTAGACACAAGGGATCTTTATCACTATAGCATTCCACTAACCCAGAGTGTGTTCATATTAAGCTTAGAAACATGTATACAGCCCAATTTAAACACTACTGTTTGCACATTTTTATATTGAAAATACTGAAAAATTACACATAAAAAGATAAAGGTCAAATAAAAAATTAACAGTGGTCATTCTTACTGAAGTTTCTACATTGTTTATATTACTTTCATAATAAGGAGAAGGAAGCATTTGAAAAATTTTATTTTTTAACAGACAAGTCTTAAAAACTTAGGAAAACCGACCTAAGATTTCCTCATTATTCCTGCCTTCTCCTGACAAAAACAAGTCTGAAGAAATGATAGCCAGAGGTGAGATAGGGAATTAAATGGCCTGACAGTTAAGGAGACATCAAGAAATATGGATATTAGACCAGTGGCTCTCAAATTTGAGTGTGCATCCGATTTGAATGGAGAGCTTATTAAAAGAGATTACTGGGCCCTACCCCGAGAGTTTCTAAATGTTTAGGTGGGAGTGGAATACACCAACAATCAAGAATCTGCATGTCTAACAAGTTCCCAGGTGACCCAAGGCCACTGGCCCAGGAACCACACTTACGACTGCTCAAAGACTACAGGAGAGATGAGAAGTAAAAACCAGTAAACTTAAGAGCCTCACAGGTTACAAAGCATCTCCATGTCTATTACCTCATTTAATTTAAGTCTCACAACAGCCTAGACTACCACATCATCCCTATTTTACAGAAAAGAAAAATGAGGCTCAGAGTTCAAGTGACTTGCTTAAGATCATGAAAGTTAAGGTAGAGATGCTACCCTACATTCATGCCAAAAAGGAGAAGAGAAGTGAAATACTAGAGAACATGGGCATTCAGGAAGAAGGATCCCAAGAACCCTCATGGGTCCTCCCCAGACATACATGCTTGGCCTGCTCTGCAATTTCAGCATGACTCTTCTCCCACTTTGGGCCCTTGTTAGACAGGTCAGCAGCCTGGGGTAAGCTGAGCCCCTCCAGGGTCACTGTGGCACCATCTGGGGGGCCTGGAGGTCCATCCAGAGAGGAATCTTGAGCTAGGTGCTGGGGGGAAATGCCGCCTGCCCCACTAGAGGCCGGGGAACTGGATGAGGCAGGGGACACAGGATTGCTGCCTGTCATGCCGTCCGACACCATCTAGAAAAGGGGGAAATGAAAGAGAAAACAAGTGCTTAGCACCATTCTAGGAGTTTTAAGTACATTATTTCATTCCATCTTCACAAGAAAAAACTCAGGAATATGGTATCAATCCCATTTTTATAAACACAGACATTTGGGATGAAAAGTGTGAATAAGGTGTTCAAGATGGAAGAAACAAAACTAGTGTAAATGCTTGACATACTAGAGGAACACGTCCTAACATTTCTACAGGTCCCCAAATTCAAGAATGCTACTACAGTATATGATTTCAAGTTTTAATAATCCTCTTAAAGCCTCAAGGATTTCTCCTACATAACAACTTTCTTTTTCTCCCTCAATTTCCTGGGCAATAAATCAAATTAAATAGGCCACTAAAAACCAAAACCACCAAGACCTCACCTTCATCACCAGGGTTACTAGTTTCCTTTATTTAAGGGGGTTGCTGTTCTCAATCACCCACACATCACTTTACAAAGTATTGCACAAGCAGTAACAAATGGAGAACAAAGCCCTACTCAAATGTGGATACTGAGGGGACTCACAAAATTCACATCACCCTCTCAATGTGTTGCTCAAATTCCTAGTGCTAAATGACAAAAGACCGTATGTCACAAATTTTTCCAGCTGCTGAGAAATATTTTAAGTATCAAATCAATAAATATCAAAAGCATACTATATGCAAACCCAGAGCTATCTGGTTCCAAAGCCATGATTTTCTTCCTACCCCACACACTCCCTCAGTATAAGAAACTAACAAACACTACCACCATCCACAAGGCTTACCCTGGTTCCAGCCCCACTCTACCCCCCAAAAAAATTAGGTTATTCTCAAAGCACACACTCTTAGAAGCATGCTGCTCCAACCTCCATTTCCAGCCTTGCTGGGATTCAAGCTTTTACAAGGGTTAGCTTCCAAGATCTTTCACACTCTTGGAGATCAATATTATACTAATTGTATATAGTCCAACAGGCCTGACATATTACAGGCCAGCCCTCCTGAGCACAAAAGATTCTCCAGACTCAGCTACCCTGGTAGCTAGGACTATGGAAATGTGGCTAGGACCTGCCACATTTCTTCTGCCTCAGAGCCAGCAGTCCAAGATAGAGAAACAGTGAAGGAATCCTCCCAACTTGCAAACCTGTGTCTGTAGGATTGGGAGCTGAGGGTGAGCAGGGGAGGGGCTGCTCTGCATGGTCCCACTCCCAGGCTCCTTATTGGATGCCTGAAGAATGACAGGGTCGTTGTCACCACTGCTGCTGGCCGAGGGGATGGAGTCCGGCTGCAGGGCATGCTGGGAGCTGGCCTCATTCTGGGCCACTGGCCACCGGGACCTGCCTTCCAGGGCCCGGGGCCCACCAGGGCGTCCCAGCCTCCGCTCAGGTCCACCGGTCTCTGGAGCACCTAAAGCAGGGTAAAAAAGATAGAAATGGAATTAAAGGAGGTTAAAGAAAAAATTTTAAAGGTGAGAAATACAGGAATAATATCTAAAATATAAGTAAACACAGAGACTATAGCTTATGTTCTTTGAGCATTTACTATATGTTAGCTATTTCATTAAACACTTATTTGATGAATTCCATAATCCTCACAGCTACCTTATGAAACAGGTACTTCTCATACCATAACAAATGTTTATTTGGTTCCTAACACACATTTGGCACTGAGGATGAGACACACAGAAGAGATTCCCAACCTAAATGGAGCTTACATTCTAATATCTCTATTTTTTAAACTAGGTATTAGAATGCAAAGAAAGGCACAATAAGGAAATGATGGAAAAAAAACCCAGGTAGTCTAATGCCAAAATTATGGTAAACCTGCTACTCTTCCTGGAAATCCAGAGTGTCTAGATCTTCCTCTATCCACGGCCCCAGCTCTGTTGCCACCCTATCATCAAACTGTCCACAGAAAAATCATATGAAAATATTCTCATAGTTCTCCAGAACAAGAATCCAGAAATAATGACCTATAAATGCTCATTAAGTACTTCAAAATTTCTTCTATTAGCATTAGTATACAAGAAGGTATCTGAATCCTCACCTGTGTGAGCTGAGACCACACCACCTGTGAAAGTCTGCACTTCCACGGTGCCGCCGTAATGAGGGGAATCACGCCTGAAACAAACAGAAGGGGAAGGAGACAGCCCTGAGGAACCAGTCTACATTTGCCAATATCCATCAAAAGAGAAGGACTACAGCAATAGGAAAAGCTCACATTTCAGAAAAATAAAGCAAATCATGTTTTATGAAAACAGAATGCCCTAGGAATTTAAGATTACAGCTAGTGGAAGGGGGAAGGCAGGAAAGAAAACAAAAATGTTTAAAAAGCTTAAAGGTCAAAGGTTATGACCACTGAAAAGAGAAAAAATAAAGCAAAGAAAGCTGTTGCTTTCAGAAGTTCAAAAAGGTGCTGGCTGCATGGCAGCCTGCTCTCCTTTCCAATGAGGACTAACCAGTCAGGAATAACAGAGTTATTCCCACGAAGAATAAATAAGCATGCTAATCACAAGAGAATCCACCCTTCTTTAGGGCAGGGTCCTGTGAATCCTTTACCTGCACCGTGAGACACTTCCCCAATCACAAGAACTAAAGCAGTAAACATTATAAGAGCAGTGAGGTAAGAGGGAAGGCTGCAAGTGAAGAACCATGAGCGGATGCAGGGAGAGTCAACCCCATACAGGGCCCGGAAGTGTTTCCCCAGTGTTTAAGGCTACTCCTTCACTAGGTGCCGCTTTTGATTGACTCAGTACTCAACAGATTCCCAGGACCCAAGCTAACAAGAATCCAAGTTTGAACTCTTGACCCCAGTCTTCATTACTGACTCCCAACCCCGCCCAGCAGGCTGACCCGCCGTGACCCCTGACCTCTGCCCCAAGTTGCCACTAGCCCTGAGACGGTCCCGCCCCCTCCTGGTCTCCCACCCCACCCAACGCGCGCGTTGGGCGGGAGGGGGCGAGGCCCGCGCGTGCGCGGCTGGAAGCGGAGTGAGCCGGCTGCGCGCACGGCCCGGGGGCTCCCGCCAGAACCCAAACCCACGCACACAAGGGTCGGAGGGCGAGGAAGTCTCTCATCCCAGCCCGTCTGGGGGCCCCCACCACCCGGCCGCAAAAGGCTGAAAAAAACGAAGGTTTCGTGCCGCCGGGTCCTGGTCCCCTGACTAGATATGGTGGGCGCGCGCCTCCGGCTCGCCCCACGCCCCCCTTCCTCTTCCCGCGCGCCCCTGAGGTGGGGGTTGGTGGGCGGGCAGGAGCGCACCTGGGTCCGTCCTCTCAGGGCTCGCTCGCTCGGGCACGCGTGCGCAGAAGGGCGGGAGGGGAGAGGAGACGCGCTGGGGCCCAGGGCCTGCCGGCCTAGCCCCAATCAGTCTGTCTCCATGGGCGCGCGCCGACAACCTCGCGCACCGGCCCCGGAGCCCCGGCCGTAGGTGCGCGCGCAGCACCCCGGGAAGTGGGAGGGGAGGCGGTGGCGAAGAGATGCGCGCGCAGTCACCGTCAGGGGAGGGGAAACTGTGGAGCGTCCGCCATCTTGTCTCCCTCTCCTTACCTGCGTCCTCGGGGGCGTGCGCACCACCCCCCCTCCCACCGAGGAGGGGGGAGGGCCCCCTCTTGGCCACCGCCTTCGCGGCCTTTAAATTCCCCTGGGGATCGCGGCTACTGCCACCGCCTCGCCTCCACCGCCTCCTCTCACGACACAGCGATACGGACGGTGGGTGGGGAAAAGGGAAGACGCTACTCCCAGCGAGCCGTCGCCGCCGCTCCGGAGGCCCCGCCAAAATGGCCGCCGCCCTCTCGGCCGCCACCACCACCAGCACCACCACCACCACAGCTCGCTATAGCTACCGCCGTTGCGGCCCGTCCTCTCGCGAGAGACAGTAACTGGTGGTGGCGGGGGGAGTGGGCAGGCTCGCGTGGTAGCGGAGGGCGCCGTCCGAAGCGCAAGGCAGCCTGGGAGATGTAGTCCGCCGGCAGGCTTTGCGCTTGTCCCGCGATGGAGATCGTTACCGTCTGCACAGAAGCTGGTTCTGGAGCTGCTTTGCGGCTGCCATTTCGGGCCAGTTCCCATCCCTTTTCAATAGATCACCTTGTGAGCTGAAGCGATTTATCAGGTACTATCAGCAAGTTAGCAGTGGAGTCTGGACCTCCTGATTCCCAGGGAAGTCCACTTTATATATTATAGAGTTGCTGCACTTTCCACAAGGGTGTTATTCCATACAGCTCCCAAGTACCTATACCTCACCCTGGAATGGAACAATAATAACAGCTACATTCTAAGGATTTGCATTGAGTATTTCCTCTTGAAAACATCCGATTTTACAGGTCAGGAATTGAGGCTCAGACATTAACGAAAAGCCCGAAGCCAAGATTCCTACCCAAGCAATCTAAGCCACATTGCCTTGTGGAAGAATGCACACGCTCTCGGGAAATTTTGTCATCTAAAGCCCATTCAAGGAGCCCAAGTTAGGAAGCCCTGGTAAAACTGTCATTCAGCTTCTCTCTTTCCTCCACTCTGTTTGGCTCTGTCCTGCTCTATTCGAAGAGATGAACATTCTCTCTCGTCACTAATTTGCAGTCCTATTTACCTTACAGCAAAGACCAAGGGTTGAAAACTCAAAGGGTTAAAAGGTCCAGGAAGGTCAAGTAAACAAAGCAATGAGTGGCAGATAAGGACTGTGAGGAACAGACCATATGCTCTGCCCAAAGGGAACAGCCACTGTTCAACTACAGGCAGAGGTCAACCCTTACAGAAATGCCAAAATATAGCTGGGGGTCAGATTCAGCCTACAGGCTGCCAGTTTGCTCTCTGGCCTTTGCTGGGGCCTCATAGAAGCACCCAGGGAGGTTTGGTTGATTGCTTGAATAAATGAATGACTGTCCATCCATTTAGGCCCTCCATATAACTACACTGAAATTTTAAGAGTTACACATCTCTTGGCCTTTCCGTATACCTATTTATCTTTCCTACTATTCTTCCTTCAAAATTCAGCTTAAGATCCTAATGTAAGCTGTGAATTATAGTTAATAGTATGTTTATAATAATGTTTCATCAATAGTTACAAAGGTACCACACTAATGCAAAGTGTTAATAGGGGAAACTGTGGGGGAGGGAGGTATAGAGGGTAATATGGGAACTGTGGACTGCCTGCATGGTTTTTCTGTAAACCTAAAACTTGTCTAAAAAAAAATAAAAATAAAAAATATTGGAAATTCTGCTTAAGGGCCACCCCCAGGCTGGGTTAATACCCGTTCTGGTTCCCATAGCCCCCTGGCCTTCTTACAGCACTGACTGCAGTGGATCTTAACGGATGGTCTGCCCAGCCCCACCACCACCACCAAAAATAAAAATTATCAAATTTGTTAGTGTGAGCTACTTGTATTATAATACTTTATTCAAAACAAAACAGAAATAACTGGTATTGGATCCATGAGCTCAAACTCAATCCAAAATCTCTTCTTTTTCCATGATTACCCCCTGGTCCATGCCACCATCATCTCTTGTTCAGACTACTCCTTGCAGGGCTTTCCATTTCCATTTCTGTTTCCCCTTAACCCATTCTCCACACAGCAACCAGAGTGAGCCTTTGTCATAGAAACCAGATCATGTTGCTCTCCTACTTAAAATCCCCAAATGGCTTAAATGAAAGCCCAAATTTTGCATCATGGTCTAAAATCCCCACAGGACAAACATTACATGGAGGTGAAATAGCCAAACAGTATATACTATATGATTCCACTTAAAGTTCAAAGGCAGGCAAAATTAATTGATGGTGGTAAATATCAGAACAGTAACCACTGGGGGAGAGGGATTTTAACTGGGAAGGGGCATAAGGGAATTTTCTGGGATTCTAGAAACATTCTCTATCAGAGGTTGGTAAACCATGGCCTGTAGGTCAACACCTGCGCACCACCTGTACAGCCCACCAAGCTAAGAATGGTTTTTACATTTTCAAATGGCTGAGAAAAAAATCAAAATAATAATAATCTTTTGTGATACATGAAAATTACACAGAATTCAGATTTCAATGTCCATAACTAGAGTTTTATTGGAACACAGCCACACATTTGTATACGTATTGTCTGGCTGCTTTCATGCTACATTGGCAGAGCTGAATGGTTGCAATGGAGAAATCAGATGACCTGCAAAGCCTAAACTGTTTTCTGTTTGGTGCCCTTTACAGAAAAAAAATAGTTAACTGGCCCCTGTTGTATTTGATCTGAACATGGTCACATCCATGGGTATATACAAATGTAAAAATTCACTCACCTGTGCACTTACAATTTGTACACTTTACACACCCCACTGTATATTTTATATTTTAATTTAAAATAATAACCACATCATATGGCCCCTGTCTACTTTTTTTTTTTTAATCTTATCTACCCCTTGCTTGCTACTCTTCAGCCAATATGTCCTTTCTGTTCTCCAAACCATTGAGTTCATTTCTGCTTCTGGATCCTTCATCTTTGGTCTTTCCTCTGTCTGAAATTCTCTTCTCATGGCTGGCTCCTCCTTTCTACGGAGGTTTCAGCTCAAACATTGCCTCCTCGTGGAAGGTCCCTACCATTAAGAAACTCACTTCCTGCTGGTTGCTCTTTATCACATGCTTTCTTCACAGCACTTAGCTGAAATTATCTTATTTGATTTATGTACTTGTTTATTGTCTGACCCCCTCACCGCTGAAAGGAAACTTCCTGAAGGCAGGGACATTATCACATAGTTCATAGATCTCTCTCAACAATTACTGAATGAATGAAAAAAACATTTGAACAACCCTGTGAAGAAGGGATCCTTGCTCCCATTTTACATACGAAGTTTGTGGTGAATGAAAAGTGAAGGATGTCAGACTCTCCCCCACCTCATCAACCATAGTGGGGAGACCAGGCCTAAGGGAACGGGTCGGACCTAGTCTCGTGCTGCTACTTCTTTGCTATGTGACCTTGACTAATTCACTTCACCTTCTGAGCCTCAGTTTCCCCATCTTCAAAGATGGAACTGGGAATATAAAATTGCTTGCAAAGCT